>JAHZNB010007722.1:0-17692 GCA_027744295.1 Callyntrura guangdongensis | reverse complement strand
GATGAAGATAGTGGTCAAAATGAAGAAAGTGATGAAGATAGTGGTCAAAATGAAGAAAGTGATGAAGATAGTGGTCAAAATGAAGAAAGTGATGAAGATGAGAGCATACACAACAAAAGGTTGCTTGTTGGAAAGGACAAAAGCTTGGTTAAACTAGCACTAACACCGGAACTTTTAAGCAAACTAGAAGGTTTTAATCTAAGTCTTTGTAAAAAAACTACTTACCTCATTCTGATTGTCTTAAATGTACTTTATGCTAACAAACACATTTGTATTTTCAGGACGTTCTGTAGGGAGACGAACTGGTTTCAACAGCCCAGTGGCAACGGGAAGTCAAGCAATGTCACCAAACCCAGAAACGTATTTCCTCGCCGAGAATCGTATAAAGTACAAAAAAACAACAAAGAATCCGGAGGTCATCATGAATGATGCAATGAAAGGAAAGCAACGAAAAAGGAGAAAAATGATTGTGAAGATGGGTAGCGAACTTCCAGACAAGATTGCTTCTGATTTTTCAGTTACAATAGAGGCTCTTAAAGCTACTGTGAACCCTCAGGATTTTGTATCGGGAAATATGCACGAGGAAAGGGCGGATCAATTATATAGAAATGTTATTGAAAATGAATTTCCGCATTGGTTGGGACTATTTCGGTAAGAATTTTTTAAGCCTTTGCTAAATTTGTATATTATGCTGGTAGGTTGATTTTATTTATTAAAAAAATCCCATTAATTCATTAAATAACGTAACGTAGTTTATTGTTAAATGTTGTTTTTCGTACTTCTGTGCTACAGGGATGGATTTAATGTGATGCTGTATGGCTATGGATCAAAACTACCAATTTTCAAAGCTTTTGAGGAATTTGTAAATAATCAATATCTAGCCGTTACGGTCAATGGACTTTTTCCAAAACTGAATCCACGCAAAGTTTGTTTTTAACTTTAGTAGTACTTATTTATATTTTTTCTATAAATAATAGATGTGTAATCATTAATTTGTTGGACTTATCTTCTACAGCTGTTGTATGGAATATGTGAGTACGTCGGCCCTGAGCTTCAGATTCCACACGGTATTAATCTTGAAAGTGTAGCAAGGTAAGTTAAAAATCTTTTCACGTTGATGGACATAAAAGACTATACAAGTCTAGTTACTTGCATTGCATTGCAGTAATTGTCTATTTTAGACATATGGATCAAACATTTTTTTCCTTATCACAGAGAAGCTGTTAAAGGATTGAAAACATTAAACCAGTCTGACATCTTTATATTAGTTAACAATTTCGACAGCATGGCCCTACGCTTTCCGCAAATGTTGTCAGTTTTATCTTGGTTAGCTCAAGTACCTTACATACATCTTTTGGCCTCTTGTGATACTGCTAATGCATTTTTAGGTAAAATTATCAGACAAAGAATAAACAATCATATATTTTTGTCGTAAGAATAAATTTTTAAAACACGAGTTATTAAATTTAGGAGTGACCCAATCTCAAACACTTCAGTTGAATTTTTGTTGGATGCATTGTCCAACATATCAATCTTACCGAGAAGAATTTAAATGGACGCCTGGAATTTATGGAGATGAAACAAAAGTTACGACTCAGAAAAGCAGTCTGAAGTATGTTCTCCAGTCTCTAACTGGAAATGCCAGAAAAGCGTTTGCTTTGTTGGCTCAGATGCAGCTAAAGCAGATGAAAAGTCGTGCAGTGCAAAAAGCAAAGGAACCGTATGCTGGAGTCAGATTTCAAGGACTGGCAAAGGAATGCCGTGAAAAATTTATAGCCCATTCTGATGAAAATTTAAGAACGCTTTTAGTGGAATTTTTCGATCATCATTTAATTAGACAAACCGGTAAAGGAAAACATCTTGAAAATACGCTGTTGATTGAACTTGATTTAGAAACATTGGAAGAAATTATTTCAGAGTTAGCATAAACGTCGTAACGTAACTAATGAATCGAATGTAAAGTTTTGTACATTGTGTGTATTGCATTACACGCCTAACTAAAAATATATACATCGCTTGTGTTCAAAATTTTGACTAATTACTCGTGAATTTGTAAGTATTTAAAAGGCCCTTAATGGTCATTTGTGGGTTCCCAAAAAAATGTTTATTCCACAATAAAACAGCAATACGATTGCATTAAGTAACAAAAGCAAACGGCAATCTTTGATTCTTTGTTAATGTTGATCCTAGTTTTATATAATTAGCTATATCATGTTGCTTCACAGAAGATCGTTGTGCGTAGTTCTCGGATTCTTCCTTCCGCACTAGTCATTTAGGTATATACCCAGTTATGGTCGAGTAACTGTCTTTTGTTATATCTTTTGTAGTTGTATTTACATAATTCGTCACGTTATAATGCTAAATACTTATATCTATCCGACATAATCTTAATGGATGAATTAAATGAATACTTAAATAGAATCCACTAATAATAGAGTGCTTAGTGTTGTTTTTCTGGCCGAGTAGATTGGTGGCGAGTTGTTCAAAACGCTGAGATTCCACCCATCCTGTTACGATCGACGAATTAGAGAGCCACACGTGAGGGAAAGACAAATCAAGTGCTCTGTATAATCCAGATGTATCTAAATTACACGGCTCTGTGTGCCTTTCACATGAAGTAGCTAGAATTTCGTTACTTTGATCTCGGAGTAACGCTACGTTACGTTAAAACGTAAACATATTGAATCAAATGCACAAATTAATCGACTCCAGTGCAGTGTACATTCATTCATGCAGGATACAGTAGTACGAACTGCTGAGGAATTCAATGAGTAACTTTTTTTTATACAATTCTACCTACCTAATGCGAATGTTCACATGGCTGTGCAAGGCACCACATCAGTTCAGTGATTGATTTAAAATTCATCGACCGCGACCTGACCTTTTCGAACAATCAACAACTTTCCTGCTGTGCTTTTGATGTGACCTAAAACTCAAAGGTGAAGCTTCACTGAGATCGCGCTTTGCTCCTAGTTCCCAGTAGTCCCGTCACTGTGGTGGATGCACGGTATCCATTTATTCACTACACACAGACTACTAACATTCTGCAGGAGTGCAGAATGCCAAAACACTGTAGTCCGGGGATCCAAACCCAATGCCCAATACCATTTGTGTCTGGTGGTCAGCACAGCTATGGTTCAGCCTTATCCTGTAATGTATTTGTTTTTTATGTTTTGTAAACTCGTCTACGATGTAAAGGGTTAAAAGTTTAGTCTCTGGCTTTATGACTATATAACATCGAGTTTCAGTCAGTCAAGTTGAGTCAAGTTTCGTTATGCCGTTATGTATTGTTTGTCTGGATGGATATGGATGTAGTCCAACCAAATGCAATTGATAAAGAATTGTTATCCTACGTGTTATAAGAACTTTTTTTTACTGTGTCGCTGCTGTACGTAGTCTTGATGCTTTTACAGATACCTACTATCAGGTGAATAATATTACGTGTGCGACAGGAGTGGATGAGGAGTGCTTAGATTAGAGTGCTGAAAAACAAAAACCTTGTTAACAAATCAAATTATTGTTTGAAGCGATGCATTATTTATCAAGTTCCGCAGATGAGTTGAGTAAAAAATGATTTACTCTAAAAGTTCCAAACTCAAGTTTATTATTACGTTTGACCAGGATCCTGAAGCAATGCCTCCGACTTTAAGGTATATTAATCTAAAAAAAATAATTTTTTATCTTCAAATTATTTGTTGTATTGGAATGTTTACATTTACATATGGCTGGAGATGCATACAATACATATACTTTCCGATTTTAAATGTCCTTAATCCTCAATGCTTTGAGTTAATTAATACTAGTGTAAATGTGACTTGGCTTGGCACCTCAAATTCCAAATTCCATTTCCTTAATCGACTCCAGGGAATCTAAGAAAGCATGATGATATTGACAGCGTATCCTGTAAAATGTGATAAATCAGTGAGCTTATATCGAGTGAGCACCTAACATCGCCAAAAACAGTAGTGAATCATTTTGTTATTACTGCATGTACATGTTTGACGTTGTTACCGTTGTCACTTTTAGTTTTTTGAAAACCGTTACAATTTTGTCACTTTGTTTTGAATAATACGACACAAATGACAAAATAAATATTCGTTGTAGCTTCGTTTTGATTTTGTAAGTTGTTTACATTGATTTACACGCATAAATGTTTTACTTTAGATTTAGAACTAATAATATTACAAATGATAATAATTAATTTATCATCTCAGTTTAAAAGTTCTACTCCTTTTTTAAACCCTCCGTCCGACACATATAAAATATGCATGTTATTTTCTTACATAAATCTAAACCAGCCAAATGCTTGTAGTACATCAACTATCTAAAATCAAATTTCTAGATTAAACAACTGCAAGGTAGGTAAGTGAAAAACTATGATTTTTTTGCAATAGCTACTCAGAAAGACGAATGAGTAGTAAATCATTTCTTACAATGCAGTTAATAGGTCTTATTAAATTCGAAATTCATTTCCTTCCGTTTGACAGTTTCGTTTCTTCTATATTATAGACTGTTTAAGTTATTACCTATTACCGTTGACTGTTAAATTTCTGGTTTTAACTTAAGTTGTATATTTTTTGTTAAAAGGTGAGGCAAGGAGTTCCATCTGCTGACACAAGTTGGAATTTAAAAAGTCCAGAGTTCGACATAAACCCAAATAGGTTTTCATTAATTAACTTTGAAATAGACAATCACTGTTGATTCGTATGAGGTCTGAAAGACAGTATCAGACAATAATTGCTTCTAAAAAATCGGAGTGTATCACTACCCTTGCTTCCATCAGTGAAAATGTACGTGGAGCTACCTCAGAAGAAAATAGACGTTTTTGCCGTCTTGGTATCTTGGCTAAGCATCTTGTCATGTCCAGGTAAGTAGAGCATATTTATCAATTTGTAAATCAGTTATATTTTTTGGTTTCGACATTAACTTAATCATACTTTTGGAATTAAAATCAGGTGTCAATAGTGGAGCTGCAGACGTGCAGAAACATTTGGAGATGGGACGAATTCATTTAGAAAATAGACAGTTTTCTGATGCCCTAACACATTTCCATGCAGCTGTAGAAGGCGATCCAGATAATTATCAAATTTATTTCAAACGCGCGCTTGTATTTTTAGCATTGGGAAAATATAATCAAGCTTTAAAAGACCTTGATAAAGTCATTGAGCTCAAATCTGATTTCACTCCTGCCGTTCTACAACGCGCAAATTTGCTCTTAAAACAAGGACAGTTGGACAAAGCGCATATTGACTACGAGAATGTGGTATGTTGATGAAAATTAAAAAAAAGTTTATTATGTAGTATGTTGTTACATGGTCATTATGCATTATTGTAATGCGTGAATGTAATTGTAATAACTGGAAATTATTTGAAAAAATAGCTACGAAAAGAACCACATAACATGGACGCTACGACTGGTTACGCTACAGTAGATGCAGCCATGCGCGACCTGGACGAAGCACAGTACTACGTTGATATTCAAGATTGTCACACTGCCGTAGAACTTCTTAGCCGAATAATTGAGTCATGTCCATGGGATCCATCGCTCCGACGAATGCGATCGGAGTGTTACATGAATTTGGGAGATGCACAACATGCCATAAGTGACCTACGGTTTACCACTAAACTTGTTATGGATGATACTGATGGTCTATATCGTTTAAGTTCCTTATTATATCAACTTGGGGATGTGGAAGAGTCGTTGAGGGAAATCCGAGAATGCCTAAAATTAGACCCAGAACATAAACACTGTTTCCCCTTATACAAGAAACTGAAGAAATTAGACAAATTAATGCAAGATGCAAATGCGGAAGGCGAGAAAGAACAATATGGAGATTGCGTTACTGACATTAAGAAGGTGACTATTTCCACATTATTGATATGTTTCCGCCGTTGCCAGATAATCGTTCCCACAAATAATGTCTTATTTTACTTAATTTATTTTTCTACTCCCTAAGGCGCTCAAGGTGGATAGTCATACACCTCCAATCGTGGAGTGGAAATTGCGTCACAAAATGTGCTGGTGTCACATGAAAAATGGAGAAGGGGAGCTTGCTGTTGAACATTGTACCAAAGCCCTGCAACTGAGGGAAGAAGTTGATGTCCTTTGTGATAGAGCTGAAGCCTATCTTATCAATGATCTCTTTGCAGAAGGTACCAAAGTGTTGCAATTTTTAAAACAATTTTATTTCAAAACAATTTTACCAAAATTATTTTACTTGTAGCAATCGAGGATTACAGGCGAGCCTTAGAAGTAGACGACGATAATCGAAGACAAAGTCATGGTCATGGTCATGGATTTAATCCATTTACTCATTTTCATTTTGCTAATTCTGGTCCTTTTCATTTTAAGTTTCATTGATTTTAGCTATATTGTTAGGGTCAAATTGTGAAATGATTAGCGTAATGTGAAATTGTAACTAAAAACTGTTATTTATTTCTCAACATTGTAGTCAAATCACTGAAGGTTTTGGTATTGCTATTCTGGTTTTGTACATGGATCTTGCTATCGTATATTGTTGATTGGTCGCTTGCTAATTGCCATTTTCGCAGGATTTATATTATGAAAATTACTTAAAACGTCTGTTAATTTCATTGTTTACTCTGCATAATTTTTAACACAAATATCCTAATCACACTACATGTGGCTGCTGCTTGTTTAATTCCTTATCCTGATAATTATTTTTCGAACATTTTCATTGGTTGCCACCAGCCATGGCTTGTATTTAATTCTTCTGGATAACCAAGTACGATGTAAAAATGCAACTTCCAATCACCTTACAGGAGCTTTGGCTTTGACCTGTGCCAAATCCAGGGGTACTCAAAACGTACTTTTACCTGAGTTTGTATAGTTTTTATTTGTTTTGCAGTATGACACCCTTTAATTTGTATATAATAAAAATGTTTGCGTATAAATTAGAGCTGCAATTATTTTTGTTCTAATCGGCAAAAAGGTGCATTTTGTCTCGTACTTCTTCAATATTGGTATCTGTCGTGTATCAAAATATTGCCTTAAATAACTAAATAACATCGTTATTAACTATTGTATTTGTAATTATACAAAATAATAATAAATAATAATTGTTGCTAGTGTAGTTAGTGTCAATACATTATTAAATTATTGTGCTCTAAGTTTTCCCTTTTGTTTTGGTGCTGATTTTTTGTTGTGCAGCAAAGAAACTATCAAGTTTTTGATTTGTTATAATTATAATTCATCAAATTTTCTCGGTATTTGTAAACCTGTCCATTGTGTATTCAAATTCAATTATTGTACGTATTATTTGGTAAAGTCTTGAGACACAAATCTAACATTTTATTGTTTTTGAGACAGTATATGTACAGGCATAAAATATCCTATCACGAAAACGTTAATGTATACAAATTTGGACATACTGCTTTGGGGACACCATCAGACAAATGACAATATTTTGAAACACTTTTGAAACTCGTACATCTTCCGTGACCGTTACTTTTCTTAACCAGATAATGTGATAATTAATTGTATGGTTTTATTTCTAGTTCAGTAATATTATTATTAACAACATTATGTATTTATTGTGTATAGTATGGCAGTGACAAATATTGAGCAAACAACCACACGCAATAATTATTAAGTGTGGTTTCTAAAAAAAGAAACAATAAAATGAAACCGTCTATACATTCATTGCATTTTTGTAAAATAATTTTGTTATCAGTTATAGTATTTATACATTTATACCAAGTGGCTAGATCGAATGTTTTATAGTCTTCTTTATGCATCTGTGGTTGGTTTTACCTTTTCAGTCTATCTATCTATATATTTTTATTTCTCCACAACTTGAATCCTTAAATTGAGATGTCCGACATTCATTATCATCATACCATGCCGTACGTCATAAAACACGTAGTGTATCTCAAACTCATGCGTGCTCACCATATCTGCCTTATATTACTCGTATTCCTACAATAAATTTATATAACTACTAAATCTATCCTTATTCTCAGGGCTTTATTGCTCCAGTCATCTAATTTTTACTGGACAGATGTCAGTAAAATTGGACTTGCCCATGCCTGAGGAATGATTAACTTTTCGGGCTTGTTACACGAGTTCCGAGCTCCAAAATGCTATAATACACCTTATTTAAATAAAACATCATAGGTTGTATGTGGTGTGGTAAAGGATTGCTCCAGTTGTACCAGTACTGGTACAATGCTTACTGTCAATAAAGAACGGATCGTTGGCAAAGCAGGTAACCTTGAAAAATTGGGTGGAGTAGGTCTTGTGGCACGGTGCGGAACATGGCCATACAACATCCATGGCAAACAGCCCACTGCAGTTATGCCTTCTGTAACGTATCTCTAGAACAAGTCATTTGTTATTTTGTCATTTACTAGTAACAAAAAATGCAATTTTACTTTGATATTTAATGCATTAATCTTAAGTTGAGTTTAACTGCCATACTGCCAATTGTCGCGTCAAAATTCTGACGTTAAACCAGTTATTTGACGAAATGTCATATAACGCTGGAAAATTCACTCAATTTACCCAAAAACGTTGGGTTATCAGTAATCATCATCAATCCAATCTCTCAATAACGGAAGTTGGTACAAAGCGGTTATTTTCAAGCACAGTCACTACTAAATGCAAGCAAAATTCTCTTATTGATTCTTAATTTTACTCTACTTAATCACCATATACTAAATCAACCAATACTTTTGTGTAATACAGATATATACAAACTTCATTTTAAATACAGATAAAAAGGTTAACCGAATATGGGAATGAAATACACCTTCCAATAACCTGTTTAACTGGTAAGTAGTCATGTATAGCTCTCACAAAATTAACAATAGATCTGGCATCCGGACGCGGCTTTCGGAAATTATATATAAATGGCTTGAGGGCTATGTGATTCAAAAAAATTATTAATCTTGTCAGGTTTCAAATACAGGAATGCTCCTTTACAACTTTCGGTTATTGTTGGGTGTGGCCTGTTGTGAGATAATCTCAGAAAAAATCTTTAGAATAAATGATTATATTGCTACTACATGTGTTCGCACAATGCCATCTTCAAGAAAAAAAATCATCATCAATGTTCAAGAAATTTATATCAATCAGACAGAACAGAACCACTTCCGCCAATTTTGTTATACATGATTAAATTGTAATTACCTACACATTTGACTATATTTTCATGTCGTCCATTAAATAATGAAGTACCTGGGATATGAGTGTATCGCCAATTTGCCAACTGTCATACTATATAATTACGTATTAATTACTAAAAATTACTTCAAAACTATTTAATTTTTCAATCGATACGCTTTTGTTTTAGCAATTTGTATGTATTGGTATACAAACAAAAATAAATTTTAATGCAATTTAAATAAAAGATGACAAAAAAACTACAGGTAATTTTTTCATATTTTCTACTGATGAATAATAGTGAGGCAATTAAAGCTGCGTACCCCTGGATCTCTGGTTGATAGACTTCATGAATTTCATTCTTATTCATCCAAAATTGCAAAAGAAAGGTCTAAAGTATAAAGTAGCAAACCTGCTGGTTCACCACAGTATTATCATCACAGATCGCAATAGTTTGATAGTAAGTTACTAATGAATGTATAAATGCATGTACCTATTCTGCTGATCAAAGATGTTATTTTGCATGTGGGAAGCCAGAGAGACAAAAAAGGCAAAAGCTTTAATTTTTAGCCACGTACAATAAGCACAAAAGAGGTTACCAGTCAGCAGAACAAGGGGCTGACGACACTGCAAAACAGTTCTACAACAAAATTCTTCCAGGTAGTTCCCTCTCCAGCACTGTCCTATATTATTAGGTATGGCATGTTATGTTATGTGCTTCATTTTCGCCCCATTTTGGATCACCAGCTCTTCAAGAATGCCTTTTTTGCTCATTTTTCGTTTGGACCAACCTGACTCAAGTTTAGATAAATAAAATGTATTGCGTACGCCATATATAATTGTTTTCCGAACTGCCACGTTGGCAGAAATTAATAGCATAGGGATGCTGGATGCTACTACTATAAGTGATTATAATAAAAATGTAACGTTTACTTTCAACGCTATCATAACTTTTTAGTTCCATTTACACTTCGGGCAATCCAATCTCTGTAATTGCGTTACACTCCACCTTTCGGACTCGTCTAACATGGACTTTTTTCATGATTGATGTAAATGTAGTCTGTAGTCTACGTGAGCATAATATATATATGTAATGCCATGCGTGTGCCACACAGGGAGGGGACAAATGTAGGTAGATTGGATAAGTAAACAACTGCTTGTTAAATCAACGGCAAAATTCTTGGATGCTTACATGATATTATGTATGGGATATTTCTGTCTCCATCAGAGAAATTCCAGCTATTTTCTAAGGGTTTGGGTTTGTGATGATGGCATCCAAGGAGCGGCTGCATCATCAACTGATTGAATGATAATACTAAAACGTTAAAATCAACACAAGGATGCTCCTTCGAATCCAGAAGTGGGGGTTTCTTCAGATTGTACTACCACACAAAAATCGTATACGATAGGATAACGACCATGTAGACTTACCAATATCGTGGACAGGTGCACATCGCCTGTGTGATCGTTGTTGAAATAGTAAATGCTACGAGTAAGTGATGCATGTTGAAGTCACAGAAGCACTGGAAAATGATGTTCACGTGAAAAAGCCCCATTTGCTTAGCATGCTTAAACCTGCTGTTACATGATGGGATGGCTCATGATGATTGTATTACACAACACGCAGTTGAGTAAGGTAAAAAAAACAAAGCGGATAAGAAACCGATGATTCTTTTACTAGAAGAATGCCAGAATGACCAGTGTAAATTGGGTGGGCAATCTCATGGCCAGTATAAAAAGGACTTCGGACCAAGGACCTTTGCATCATTTCCATTCTTTGAGTAGCTTCAGCGAGAAACTCCAAATCCAATAATCACCATGAAGGCTTTCGTAAGTTAAACAATTCGGCAAATGAAAATCGAGAGAGAAATGCTAAAAAGCTACACTTTCTTACATTGAAGCATCTTGAACTTTAATGCACACCTTGTAAAATTTACTGAAATTTTTAACAATTATTGTTCTGTTGCAAAAGGTCGTTTTCGCCACCGTCTTGGCTGCCGCCAGCGCCAACCCACAAATCCTTCTCCAGAACGGGCTTTTGGCCGGAGGAGCTGTCACCTACAGTGCTGCCCCACTTGCTCACACTCAGATCATCTCATCTCCTGCCATCATTGCCCCTGCCGTCTCCAAGACCCAAGTAATAATCAACTACTTTTGAATAGCTAATTCTTATGAAAAGTGAAATATCACGAACTTTTTTTTACATAATTTTAGTACCACGCCCAGGATGAGCTCGGTGCTGCCAGGTACGAAACGTTCTAAAAATTTAGACCATTATCCTAACAGTTTCTCCTGAAATAACGGTTTAGTAATTTGATTTTTGTTAACTTTTTTACAGCTACGGATATGCCCACCCAGGACAAGCCCATGCTGCCGTCCGTGATCACGCCGGAAACGTTCGTGGAAGTTATGCCTACGTAAACCCCGAGGGAAAGGAAGTCCGCGTTGAATACGTTGCTGATGGTGCTGGATTCCGTGTTGCTTCCAATGCTCTTCCAGTTGGTCCAGTTGCTCCACAAGTCGCTGCTTTGGTTGGCCCAGCTCAAGTTCAAGAGACCCCAGAGGTTATCCAAGCTCGTGCTGCTCACGCTGTTGCCCATCAAGAGGCTCTTGCCCGCTCTGGAAGAAAGAAGCGCGGAATCGTCTCCTCTGCTGTTCTTCCATCCACCCTTGGATATTCCAGTGTCATTGGCCACCCAGTCTCTGCTCTTGGATACTCCAACGTCATCAGCCAACCACTCAACACTCTTGGATACTCCAACGTCATCAGCCAACCCCTCAACACTCTTGGATATTCCAACGTCATCAGCCACCAACTTAACACTCTCGCCGTCGCTCCACAAGTTGTTGCCAGCCCACTCGGTTACTCCGCTGTTGTTGCTCCAGTCCAAACTCAAGCTGTCAGGGAAGCCACCCTCACCAAGGTTGTCAACACCCCCGGACATGCCGTCTCCTACCGTGTCGACTAAACCACTAATCTAGTAGTTATGTTTCAGTTCTAATTTTCACGGCCTTCATCTGTTACACATCTGTCCTCTAATTTAACATATGAAGAAGATATTGATTGTCACTGCGATTTTCTATTATATTTAATAGAATAGCGCTAAGGCCAGTTTAACATCTTTACACAAAATGAACAAAAGCCAATAAAACCAAGCATGTCTTCTGTTTTCCCAAGCTAATTGACTTTTTTATGTCCTTTCTGTCTTATTTAAGAACATTCAAGGAGGGGAACATTGAGCATTTACCATGTCATAAACCCATTTAACCCATACGCAACAATTACGTAGGGGTCCGGTTTAAAAATTGATTACCTTTTAAATATTACTATAAAAAATACACAGGACAGGGTTACATTTATACCTAATATGTATAAATACCTAAAAAAGTACAAATGAAAAAATACATACTTGTGAACTCTCACCATGTTCCCTGTGCCCTATACATGTGGAGTAAAATGTATGCACTGTTCACTGTGCATTGTACTGATATATGTACTATAGTATTATGGACGGGAAATTGATGTTGAATCCACATTGCTGATCTTCGTACTTTCTCCGAGTCTATAAACTTATAGTTAGAGTCGACATATGCAAACCGGAACCTCTATTTTTTAAAATGTTTATTCAAAAAGGAAAATGATGGTTAAAAATACAGAAGAAATTGTAAAGGGATGCGAGATACGGGGATGTGAACACTGAACACACATACATATGTGTATGCAACATGCAACGTTTGTGACAATTTTCGTTTCACAGGAAAATTTCAAATTACCGCTTATACTAGCAGAAATATCTACTAAAATAGTCTTATTCCACACGTAGTATTTGAGAAAATTTATTGTTTTGTCATGCCACATGTAAACTTGACAGATTGCGATTAGAAGATGCATGCGTGCAAATTAACAGTTGGAAAATAAGCCAGCGTATGAATCAAGATGCTTTTTTACACAGTAAGTAAGTATCACATATACAAGACAAGCAAAGGTTTTTAGAATTAAAATAAATCAATTTCAGAGCCAAAAATACGTTCATTCGTTTTATTCTTGGACCTACCACTACCACCACTGCTGCGCACCTCAACATATTATGCAGTGGAGTCAGAAAGTCGTCTCATTTTCTCTTACCGACAGCAAGCCAGCAAGCGAAAAGTTTCTCGTTCTCATAAACTGCAATGATAATGGTAAGACTAGTTTTTATTTTTGTTGGCTGCTGATTTATTTTTGTGAAGCATTTTGCATTTACATTAAAAGAATCTAAAGATTTTTCTTTTCAGTCCGTAAATATATATCTCCCAATTTAACAGCTTTTAACCGACGCTTTCCTTTGGTTTCACCTCAATGAATGTCCAAAATCTAAAAGAAATTTAATAATGGCTTGTGACAAAAAAATGATTCCGTTCTAACTGCCGACATTATAGAGGCTGTGATGAGTAGTGCACGCTGTGGGAGACTGCAGACCTCAGGAAATTAATTTTTGAGTTTTTGTCCTAAATCGTGATAGACCGAATGGGTCGCCCTGATCTTCGGTAATTTTGTTTTAGTCTTGTTAAATGTATGGACGCTGTTGTATGATTTTCTCCCCTGGTTTATTTAACTTTGGAAACTTCATGTAGTTTTTTCCCGAGAGTTTTTCCTGCATACAATAATGGTTATTTGTATTTTACCGGATATCTTTGTAATGGACTGAATAATAATAATCCCATGACCTTGTCATCTTTTTTGTATCCGTAGGTGTAGTTTTCTATCGTCTGAACAAAAAATAGACACTAAATGACGACTACAGAATATAAACTAAAAACTAGAAACGCTTGTTTTCATTACGATAAAAAAATTTAAATACATATTTTGTTCCAATGTTCCAGATTTATTTTGGTACGAACGTACACAGCCGAGTTTTTCAATAAATTTTCCGGACACGTTGGGTGATTCAAGCTATAGGGAAGAAGGACATCGTGGATTATCACAGCTACAGCTAGTGCTAACACAGTGTATGGCCACAGCACCACTGTTGTTGTTCTCTGGCAAACCTCAACAAAAACTAAATTCCTAGGTATATTGAAACCGTTATTCAAAGTTCTAACCAAAGACCAAACACTTGAATTATCTTCAATGACCTCTACATTCCTCTAAATGTGATTCCCAGGGTTCTGCATGAGTTCCGACTACCCTACCCATACGAGAACAAAGTCGGCAAAGTTGCTCCTCATAAAAGTCCCGGTGTAGTTGTGTATTGGATTACGGCAATTAAACGCGTGTGGTAATTACAAAAATAATACTGTCAAGTCACTCAACATTACTTTTTATGTCTACATCAGATTCAACCTGCCTTTGCAAACAATTGCATACAATTAACACATGCCGAGCATTTTTTCATTCAAGCTGCAAGGATTATCTACAAAAAAGTATTGTCAGATACTCTTTCTAATCCATAAGAAAAACTTCGTCAGAACTAAATAAGTTCGGCGTTAGTGCAGGGGTAGCCACGGGAGAACTGACGAAAAACATCTTTGTAAATAGACTCACGTATTCAGACTGACCGACGGGATAGTGATAATAGTGTATTTAGAATTCTCAGCATTAAGGAATTTTTGCGTGTTAGTCGCCCCATCATTCTACAGAGTGAACAAAAGGAAAAATCATTCGTTTAGCAATGATACGAATTTAAAAAGGGTGTCCATAACAAGATAAGCATTCAACGGCCTGAAAACCGTTGGAATCAATTATCTCTGATGCGTTTAAAGTTATCAATAAGCTTGCTAAAGTCACCTTTCGATTTAGCAAGGCAAAATATTGTATTTCTCATATTCACTTCATAAAAATGCCATTATATACCGTATCAATAATGTCAATTCAAGCTGCATTTTGACTCCTTTGTGCATATTCTAAGCTAACAGTTTTATATGCCGTTAGCAACGGATTTAGTTAAAGTGAATAAAAAGCTCATTTCCATAATAACTGGAATAAAAATTTCCGGTTACTTAATTTTAGTTGGTGTTACCATTATATGGCTACTTACTACTAATCAAATCAACTCCCGATAAAATTTAGCCGCAACTTTTTATCGCTCGTGCTTTGATCATTTGCTCAGGAGTCAGGAGATTAAATTAAGTTGTACACTGACGCAAAATCTCGCAGTTGGGGTTAAACAGAAGGACGTTTTATCAGTTCGGATAAATGAGTTTTAGAATACATATATGACAGGTCAATGAGTAAAAGTTACCACCCTCGTGTTAGTACCACCCCATTAAAAGCTAAAATTAAATGGTAAGGCTTAGCGAACCGATTTCAGAAGTGGTAGTGATTCTTCAAACTGCAAAAATGTATATCGATTGAACACATCAAAAGTAAAATTTTATTTCCAAGATAGATGCTGTGTGCACGTAGAACGAGCAGTTTACAATTTGTATTGTTGGTAAAAATTAATGTAGTAAAAAAATCTTAATTGAAAACTGGTAAAATTGGTGTCCATTTGATTTTGGTACTGCTTGTTTGCTGAAATTTGTTCGCGGGCTGCCCACCTTAGAATTTAGTTTTTTGCTTTTAATAGAGAGCCATGGCAACTACAATTAGGGTGGTAACTTTTACCCATTGTTTTATGTGTCATGAGTTTACTCATTACGTTCCTGTTGAAAGTAAATCGTGCAATTTATGATCTCTCGCTATCAGTTGTCATTTTATCTTGTCGCATTTTCGATACAATAAAAGCTTACAACTAGACAACTGCAAAACTCTTTGATCGCTTTTTGAACTCATGGTGATTTTTTTATCACAGATTTACTTTTACTAAAAAGTGGATGAAGAACGGAAATAGACAGGATAAGTCGACAGAAAACATGCTTCTTTTTTATTTACACGTGCAAATTTTCGCTGTAGAATTTCTAATTTTCGTCGTCAGATACAGATTTGCAGAGAAATGGTACGACTTGGTAATGTAACTGTATGTTTTACATTTAACACTACAAATAAAATACTAATTGCTAATAATTCCAAGAACATGCTCGTTTATCTTTTCAGTGTACCGTTTACATAGGTAATAAGCTTTCATACAATTAATTTGAAAACGCAAACTGGAAGATTGGTTTCGTTGTGTGTAGTTTTGTTCCACAAAGTTCCTTCCCACAAACCACAACTGCAAAACATTCAAACTTCAAACAGTGTAATAAAGACTAATAAAAGAACAAAGTTGTGAAATAATTGTTGATTGTGGATGGACAAGCTTTCTGCCATTGAGTAGAAGAGGATCCAAATTTGCCAGTTTGATAATAACTCATTTACGGTAAACATTAACGGTTAAAAAATCGCACGGTTAAAGAGTGCAATCTTATAGTCTTTGGTGACTAAATAAAGTATTAGTTCCAATGAAAAACCCCAGTATTGGCACATTGACAAAATTTCAATGGCGGTACCGACGTGACAGTTGTAGAAATGTCTCGTACGTAGTATAGGGTTTGTCCCAGGACCAGTTGATTAAATTTATCATATCTGAACCTCTTCAGAATTGTGGTACTCACAATTTGGCAGAGTGGAGTTTTGTGAGGGGATTTTCTTTCATGGGGGTTTAAGATCGTGTCTCTCGGGAGAAATTAAGAAAAAAATAATGAAACCATTTTAACACTATAAACACTTATACTTGTTGCATCGCAGGGTGTTGATTCAATTGTACAAATTTAAATTTAAATTTAATATGGAATGTGCTAATAACAAGGGAAAACACATGCGTTCGTTTGGAAGTATGTTTGATTTTAAGCAATTCAATAGAATTGTTCGATAATAATATGACGCCATTACTTTGTGTATATACGCGCACATGTGAGCTGTCTGTGAGGGCGTAATTTAAGAATTTTGTATTTATGCATCAACGATTTTGAAATTTGTAAACAAACGAATTATTTTGATTCTAATTAATTAAAAGTTATTATATATGTAATTTTGAACGTGCGAATGATCAAGCAAAAGCAACAAAATCAACATATCTCGTTGCAGAGATATCTCGTTAGATATGAGCGGAGAGATATTTCGAGAATTGGTCATCCCCTTCGCCGAAAAATGTTCTGACACTTTATCAGATTAGGTTTCAGTTACGTAGTACTGCAGCACTCCTAGGCTGGGAGTTCCAGCCTTAAAAATGAAAAGCATTTGTATTTTTGTTCCTAGCCATGAAATAGTAATTTATTGTTTACAAGAAAACCACACTAATAATATAAATTTATCTGCACTCTGTTATTACGCCGATGGAATCTTGATTTCATTGGAGTTATGAGATTAGCGTATTTGTCTGTCTGTCTGTCCCTGTCCGTCCGTCCGTCGTCACTCTACAGGCCAGACGCTTCAGCCGATTTGGCTCAAATTTCGCACAGAGGTACCTTAGGCTAGTGGAATCTCTGGGATATAATTTGAGAAAATTTGGTAAACCCCCGGGGGTCAAAAATTAAACTTTAACCAAAATGGCTCCAATTTAGCATATAGGTGCCTTAGGTTAGTGGCATCTCTGGGGTGCTTCAGCAAGTTTGGTCGACCCCCGGGGGGTCATTTGGGTGGTCAAAAATTAAACTTTAACCAAATTAGCT
>JAHZNB010007721.1:0-10940 GCA_027744295.1 Callyntrura guangdongensis | reverse complement strand
CCCACAGTGCAGATCTCCTTCTACTTCACATACACTACGTTTATCATACCAATGAACAACACCATCCATTATTAATTTGTAAAACTATGCTTTCTGACATTCCCTGAACATTACATTGATAAGATTTTATAGAGCATACTAACCGTATTGGTATCCAAAGGCATTATGGTACTATTACACTATTACTTTGTAGATTTATGGTGGGTACATGATTATGAAAATAGGGCAACTGTTGAGTACTTAATTGTAACCGCCCATAATTTATCTCTAATTGTGTAGTTCGTGATAAGATACGTGTATATTTACAAATTCTTTGGCGTATTAAAGATGTATAAAATATTTAATTGAAATACAAAAAATTACGAAAACCCTTCTAAAAATAATAGGCAGATGTGCCATAGGTTTAGGAATAAATAGTTTACTTTGTACGAAAGATTTAGCAGTCGTATTAGTAGTAGTTATTATTATACCAACAATTTAAATGAATTATGAAAACCTAATAAAAGTTAACTGACATTGTACTATTTTAGTGAAAACTGTATGATTCTATTGGGAGAAATTTACACGGAGGGTAGTTTGTTCTGTGGGGAGATTGACCCGTTGGGACTTTACTACGAGAGAAGGGCATTTTGTACTGTGGGAACATCACAGTTCACACACCGGGAGAAGCTGACACCGGGAGCAATACGCCTAGACCCTGTGTATAGTGATAAATCATTTTAATACAAGTCAGCTAGGGCGTGATACTGGATATAGTTTTAGATATTGGTGACACAGTTGGATATCAGTAACTACTGCAGTAGCGAAAATACTGAAGTATCAGTTATGTGGTTTTATGTCTCTATATTAGCATTCAATGAGAGGTATAAATTGTGTTAGAGAGTCAGTCGGTCTCAATGTCTTTAGTACTTTTGCTTTCATATCATTTACTAGCAAAGAGTATTGATTTTATTGTTCAATCGTCACTGTGTCGATACACTTTACAAGTTCTGAAAAAGAAAGTATATTTTTATAGAATAACACTCATGCTGTGTTTATATATGCATCTTGTTAAAACTTATTTTGTTAAAAATATAGTAATTAGTCTGAACGTGCATCAGGGTAAATTGACGCTTAAAATTACACATACTGTAAGCACAGATCCCTTTGGTACTTGGACAAATTAGAACACGCTGTGCAAGATATTTTTGTTTGTGTGTAGCGTGTTGCACTTTTTGTGGAATTTTGCGCTTTTATACGGATAAAAACATGGGAAACTGCAAAACCTAGAAAATCTTTGGATAATTGAAATATTGGACTCACAACGAAATGATTGGTTAAAAGTAGTTTGATAATGTGGGATAGGAGGTTCATTAGTCATAAAAATTTCAATCATATGATTCTTCTACATATGTATTTCCGGGTTAGTTTCTAAGCTCTCCAATATTTACCGTTACTACGGAATCCGAGTTCAAATACATTATTGATTCCGCGTCCCCTAATATATTTTTTAATTTATAGAATATAGAAAATATTAAGTTATATGTATTTAGTTACAAAGGTTATGGTAATTTAACACGCTTACTGTAATAAAAATGTATTTGAATTACAATACACAATATAAAACCGAAGGAATCCTCAAAATAAAATACTAGAAAACGTTTGCTGCAGCTTTGCACGATTATACTTGCAAATTTTTCAATGTGTTCTTAGAACACATGGTTGTAAAACGAAATTTGGTTTAAAAAGTACGCCATAGTTTACGATGTTATAAAGATGACTATACGATGAAACTAGCATAATAATTTGGTGGAATGTGAACAGAACGAAACAAGGAAATAAAGAATGTCACAGAGGGGTTAAACAAAAAATCAGTTGTTTCTTGAACTCTTTTGGAGACAAGTGTTGTACAAAGTTGTAAGTTACGTAAAAAATACAACCCGCGTCCGGTAATAAGAACATGATATGAGTGTGTGTAGTGATAAATCATTTTAATACAAGTCAGCTGTCTATTTGCAGCTATCAGCAGTTTGTGATATTGGTGTTGTGCTTGCTGGAGGATGAATTTTTCGTTTTCAAGGTAATAGGGGATACGACAATGTCCTACTCAAAACACATAAAAATAGATTTATCAGCCTAGTGGCTTTTTTCTACATATGTCAATGTTGACAATGATCAACAAGTATAAAGAAAACTACACTGTATATTTTTGTTGAATTTATTTATAAGATATCATATAAATATATCGATGTTTCTAAATATTTAGGTGAATACCATAAAAGCTTATGCTGCGTATGTATTTTTCCAATGAACCACGGAAAAACAAGTACTTCGGTGATAACATTGATATAAAACATGCTAATATTTACTTGGTACAAATACAGGAGGTTGCATTGGGAATGAACAAACACGGAACATTAACATTCAGTGAAATTATCATAATTCGAAGTAACCAAAGCCATACTATACCTTGTGTGTCATTGCCAGAACTGTTTGCCCTGATATTGTTGTAATGAGAATTTAATATATTATTAGTTTTGATTTATTGCACTATAAAATATCTCTCTGTTGGTGACTTGTAATATAATTTTTATATAATTTTTCTAATGTTTTTGCCCATTTTCTTCGATATACTATTTAACATATCATTTTTTAATAATATGGAATATTTAATCCTTCCATACTGAATTTAATGAAACAAACAATTTTATTACAAACAAATTTATAAAAGAAATTTTCAGCAACTGTCCGGTTATATTGTATTTAATTTCTGAATAGAAAAATTATAAATCACCACGTAAGTACCCGTAGTGCTAAACTACTAAAAAGGCAGAATTTCAATTCCAATTCTCCTTTTACTTCAAACGTAGAATTTGTACAAATACAAATGGAGTACTACTCCAATTAAATCTCATAGCATCTTAAACTTTCGTCTTTCCTCAATTTATGTTTGAAAGATATATTATAACAAAATTCTAGCACCAGATCAATTTACATAATCCTGTCTCGATAAACCTGGGTAAAATATCACAAATATTCAGGCACAAAAGCAAGTACACTCACTCAGAGCCCTTAACCAACTGACTTTCTTTCTCACTGACTCTTTCCATACACATTTTGACAATGGTGAAACCAACACCCGTTCATCGTAACGTGAAGAAATACATTTTTACATGCAGTGATGATACTATACTCAAAGTCGCAGATTATGTTCACTGTGCCTTTCTGGTTGTTAATTGCAAATCTGCAGGTTAAATAAAGTCCTCCCGGGAAGTCCAGGATTCTCACCAACGTGAACGAATCGTTTTGTAATTTTCATGAGCCGCTTTAATAAACCCAAAAATTGTTGTCGTCTGCAAACGTATTTCCAAATTGTAATGTCGAAATTTATTCAGTGAAAGTGTAAAATTAGTGATGTAGAGTTTCGCCTTTTCACAATAAGATAATAAAAAAGTGTGCTTTGACAGCTACGTTGGGGTTACGTTGGTTTACTCACAGCGCATAATTTAAATGACATCTCCGGCATTAACCTACCCCTCCGATATGGTTTTAATTTGTACCATATACATGCTGGCTAGTATATAAGTGAATGCAGTGGGGAAACAAGAGTTTTTTTAGAATGGGAAACTCGTATTTGCAGCAATAACAAAAACACAGATGATTGATTTGTACTTTACATAAGGATTATCAGAAGATAGGTAACTGAAATTGTGATAATGATGACTTTATCTTTGACCCCCACTAAAACGCCCAGTTATTCACCCGTCTGACAACTTGGTTTACTTATACAAGTATCTATTAAAGATGTGTGACCTAATTTGGGCCATAGATGGCATGTTAAAAGAAATAAAATAGGGGCCTCGTTTCTACGCCAAGATGGTGTCAATAAGATGTCACACTGACACATGTGATAACCCTTGTCAGTGCTAGTCGATTGGGAAAACCCCGCATTTCAAACAGATTGACCATTGCGGAGTTATAGGCAAACTAAGTTTGAATGATTGACGCCCCCTGGGGATCAAACGGGTGAATCGATTTTGGTCAAACTTTGCGAAATGTCTTAACTATCCATTGTGTATCTGTACACCAACTTTCGGCCATATGCTGAAAAAAAATGTGACCCTTTTGACCCTCAGGGAGTCGACCCCAAATACCCATCCTCGAAATTATTCGAGATATTGACAATATCGATTGCCGTAAACAGAATTTCAAAATTCATTTCCCTTCAAGAGATACCGTACTTCCGGCGGAAGTACGGCCGGACGTATGTACGAACGTACAGACACGACGGAAAATGTGACCAAATAAGAAAGGTAGAGTATTTTTCAGTAAATCGTGTAGTATTTTATTTAGCTGCGTTAGCTGGTAATAAAATTTAATGCTACTAATATTTATAATTGCAGTTGTGTATGAATATTTTAATGAATTTTCCATTTTGCTAATATTTCCAAGGTTTAATCTCATCAGGGAACATTCTATTGAGTTGCTTGATATCATTTAACCTCTTTACAGGACTTTTCATGTTATTTTAAATTACACCACCTTGTAATGTAACTGGTACTTCTTATTGTGCTAAACGGCGTTTAGGTTCAATTTTACCCACGATTTTCTGAATGAATAAATCTTGACCTGTATACAACTTCACCAACCTTAGAATATATTCCCTGTTAGGTACTCACAACGTGTTATTTGTTTTTACTGATTTGAAAGGTTTCTAGTACTAAGTTTAAAATAAAAAGCAAGAAATGCATACTATGCAAAAAACTTGTGTGCTATTCTCTAGTTTTGTTCCGATTATTAAAACGCATCTTTGTAAGATTTAATTTTATATGAAATGAACAACAACGGGTCGACAAATACAAAAGGAAAAGCAGGAACATTATAATGACCAGGCAATTATGACAATGTCCATTACGGTTAATTTAGAGTATAATTGATTGTTAGGCCGGCATTTACCACAAAATAAAACGTTTATTCATGCCGCTTTCTTCCTCTCTTTCAAATGGTCTCCCAGGGAGACTACCTACTTGTTAAACATGACCTCTTTTCCTCGTATGAGAAAGTAGACAGGGGGAAAACTAAAACTAAATGGATTGCTGCGGTCGTTTTAGAGTTGCCGACTGAAAACGATGCAAAAACCTCCTTGATGTGTCCCCATACATTGCATCGGCACTCTTTTGGATTGCTTATGAAGTCTTGGTCCATGCCTGCGTTTTCCACGTTCCTGAACATTAATTACTCCTTTCTTTCATTCAAACTGTTCCCAAATTCCTTCCCAGTTTAGTTTGTTGGTGTTATTAATTAAACTTCAATCAAATAAACCGTTGCAAAAAGGTGGCGGTAATTGAGTGCTGAGCAATTAGACCGGAGAATGGCAAAGAGAAAATGCTGCTTATGCTACTCTGCTGCTTTTTTGTCCTTAAGATAATGGATTCCAATTCATAACCGCCTGACAAGTGGTTAGCATTTTAGCAACCTTGCAATGCAAAAGTAGGACAAAAAGGTTGTTAGTAACGAAGCGGAAAACAGGAAAGGAGAAAATTGTACAAAATCTGATGACTGGAGAAGTACTGTACACTTCATGTAAACTTTTATTATCACCGGGTTCTTTCCATGTACATACAAACTAATTCTGAAGCCCATTAGCCAAGTTTATATACAATAATAAACATGCAACGAAAACTAGGATAAGATCTTACCTTAAGTGATACTACCTTGACAAAACATAACGGCGTTGAACTATCAAAAAATGTTGAGCAAATTTTCACTATTTTAAAACCATAACTACCAATTACAGACTGATAACTACACCAACGCTTTGCAATATTATACGATTTCAATTGTCAGATTGTAATTTTAATGAAAGCGGTGCTTGTACATACTATACTGCGAACATGTTGTCAGAATGAATTTTTTCTTTGAATTCTGTTTCATTTTTTCTCCAATCCAAAGACGTCTTTTTCATTTCCATTTTGTAGTTGTGTCTTGTTAGCTAGGTAGGTGGTGGTGGCAATAGCAATGTTGCGTTTTGTTGCCATACAGTAGAAATCTGTTCTCCTGTTTAACCCTTTTCTTCCTTCTTGCATGACGCTGAAGTTTCCATTTTGGCCTGAATCTCTCTCCAACTATATTAATATGATGCTAATAACCACGATTGTTTCCCCGATGAAATCTATATCATTTGAGTATTGAGACTAGCAGTACATATTTCAGATATATTTATAAAAGACAGGCAATACAGAAATTACGTTTTATGACGCATTTATTATCTGGAGTAGAGGTTTCTAACTTTATCATTCATACTACCGTACTTTTATTGTAAGTTTGTAGGTCAGACAGCAATACTCAATTTGGTCACCCACCATAGAGTATCGTAGCCATTTTAGTATTCATTTTAAATTATGTTTAAGACTGTTAGCGCTAAACATTAGCCAAACCATTACGATAAAATGATGTGTCACCATACTCCCCCAATAATTAAATAGTGTGTACAGTATATAATTTGTCGCATTACGCAACGGTTCAGTGTAATCGTAAAGTTTTTAAACTTGTCACAATAAAAACGCTTTGTTTTCCATCTAATTCTCGTCTTCGTTCCCTGATGGTTTTCTCTCGACGACGATGGTAATGATATGGTAATGTTGGTGTTGATAATAAAAATTTGAATATTGTACCGTAAATTGTAACCTGCCTAAAATTGTTCAACTTATTTCATTCCAATGGCAATGACGGTGAATATGATGACATTGAATTTTAATCATCGCGGATGATTTATCTGGAACTTACGCGAGATGAAGAACAATATTAGACTAAAATATGAGACCTTGTGAGTCAAGACTTGGGGATAGGGATAATAACAACTACTTTGCTGATTTAAAATGGTAGGCAAAGGCAAACTGCATTACCAAGAGCTCAGCAGTAAAAACCACAACGTCACCATGAGCCAGCTGAGATTTAGGGTGTACCATTGATCTGGTTAAAACACGTCCTAAATGCAGCTAATGTAGCTGCTTAAATAGACTCAAGACAATTAAAGATACATTTAAATTAATAGAAACTATTATACACTAAAATTGGATAATAATTGCATTCCTAAGTGATGATAATATATAGATAATATAATTGTAAGTAGTTAATAATAATGGCGTTGCCATTAATAAAATGTTAAGGCATGTATAGATTTCAGTACAAATGTTTGAGCTATATGAACTTAATGAGATGTATTAATATTTCATTTCTTGACAACTCAAGTTTGTGTCTCTTTGGTTTGGTTTCTTTTGACGTTTACGTCCTTTACGGCCTTTTATTTATTATGTAGGCCAATCAGAACTCCATGTTAGGGAGAAAAAGACAGCTGCAAGGCTTTTCTAAAACTAGTTACTTTGTCCCGTAAAACAATCAATTGTTTTCGGGCCAAGTGATATTATTTACTGTTGTTTTAGTATCCGGAAGAAATAATCTTGTGCTCTGAGTAATATTGCATAGTTGGCTATGCGTGTTTAGAAAAATGATGTCGCCAACAAGGTATGTGAGTAACCTTAACAAGATCCTATCCGATGGAGAGCCCAGTTATTTTGAAAGCAGTCGTGGCTCCAGAAGTTGCTCTTCATTGTGTATTGTGATTGTTTTTATTTTGGTGCCGTACATCATTTTCAACATCATGTTACCATATGGAAGTTCTTTCTTTATTCACAACAATTACGGAAACACTATAATTTACTACGATCGACGGTTTGGAGACACGAATAACTTTACCGAGCACACCACCTCTGTTACCACTGAGACGTCAACATCTATACCTACAACAAGTAAGTGATGGGTTTTAGGTATCTAACTATACCTGTAATCAAGTACATGTATGTTTTAAGTGACATATAGACAAAAAGTGATGAAATTGATGTTGTTTATTCTTTTTTTGCTGCTAATTTTCATAAACTTAATTTTTTGCAAATTGCTATGTTGTTAATTCCAAAATTGTTTTTGTTAAAAACGCTTGTATGTATGCATGCTGACTGGTATTTGATTAGAAAGGTTATCTGGAGGTGTGAGATCCTACCGTAATTGCATTCTGAACCACATTAACTATTTATGGTCTTTTAATTTTGCAGAGCGAAGTGTCCAACTGACGTGTGCGATTCCCAAGCTTGACCCCTACGATGAGACAATAAAGCACTTGATAAGGGAACGTTTTCCGATCAATTGCACAAAACAATTCGTCCTGCTGTTCGAATCGCAAATTGACTCGTCAATCACAGCAGTACCGAAAAAGATACGTAAGGCTGGCTATGAGTCCTGTTGCTACAAGTCTATCCACAGAATTACTAATAAGGATAAAGACTACAAGTAAAATAACTAATCTTTACCGAGATTTGTGCAAACTGTACCGGAATTTTTATTAGCCAATATTTTCTTTTTAATTAGGCTTTCTATCGAATGCAAACCTCTTACCGTAAAAAATTCCGTGCCGCAGAACATGTCTTCAAATTTGGATTTCCTGGGTATATTTTGTGGGCCTCCTAAGAACAGAAGATCAAATTCTAAATATAGTAAATTGGATATTGTGGATGTCCATGTGCTAGTTACCCTGAAACCGGCAGTGGAGCAACGTGTTCAAACATATTATGAAGATTTAAAGAAAAAGAATATGACAAACTTTAAAAACGTCTCTGAAGTTTCTAAGGAAGGGGCTCTCTTGGAAAGGGAAAGGGTTAACGTGGTTATTTTAGGAATTGATGGCGTGTCGCATATGAATTTCATTAGGACAATGCCCACGTCGTACGCCTTTTTGATGAATAATTTGTCAGCCATAGAAATGCAGGCATATAACAAGATTGGAGGTAAGGATTTAACAATTAATCCATTCATATCAATGACACACCTAAATAAAGGGTGTCGTGAATCTCATAACCCAATTCTCCAGATAACACATTTCCGAACATGGTGGCCGTTTTGACGTCACTCAGCATGTCTGAAGTTAAATCCAAAGTTTAAAACATTTGACACGTGTCCACTAATTTGGAAGCAGTACGCATCACATGGATTTCGTACATCATATGGGGAAGACTCCGCCCACATTGGAATTTTTAATCACCTGAAGTCAGGTTTCAGACAAGCTCCTACGGATTACTACCTACGACCATTTAGTAATGCAGCAGATGAACTCATTGCCACCAACGCGCAACAAAATACAAATCTTTGCTATGGACCGCGCCTGTCCTTTAAAGTGCTTTTAGACTACATGAAAAAAATGGCATTTACTATGGATCACCACAGACGTTACTTTCAGCTAGTTTGGGCGACTTCCTTAACTCACGACAATTTAAACGCAGGGAGGGCTGGAGACTCACATTTACTCGAATTGCTTCGTTGGTTCAATGAGAAAGGGCATTTTAATCAGACCGTTTTCATTTTAATGAGTGACCATGGAATTCGTTATGGACCCATTCGGAGCTTTAGGCAAGGCCAATTGGAGGAACGCCTTCCGTTTCTGTATTTCGTAATGCCAACCTGGTTCAAAAATAAGTACTCCTTGGCGGTGGCCAATATGAAAACGAACGTTCCCTAACCAGTCTAAACAGTAATATTGTGGAGAAACGAGCAGTCTCTTTGGACAAATTAGCAAAAACTACTAAACTACCGCGAGGAATCAGTCACTTTTTAACTGTGCCGGCATTCAGGACGTGTAAAATTGCGTCAGTAGAGAACCACTACTGTACCTGTCTCCACCACAAAAATATTTCCAGTTCAGACCCGATAGTACGACAAGGTGCAAATTTTGTACTGTCCCACATAAATGATATAGTATCTAAGTACCCTTTCTGTGCTCCCCTATCGTTAAGAGCTATTAAACGAGCAACGATTATTTTAACTGAATCAGGTAAAGTGGATGGGTATCAGTTGATCGTGAAAACATTACCAGGAGGAGCAGTTTTTGAGACTTTGGTGGAAAAAAATAACAGTCACGCCTGGCAGGTGTCGGGGACCATCAGCAGGACTAATTTATACGGGAATCAAAGTCATTGCGTGGAGGATAAACAGATAAAATTATTCTGCTACTGTCTTGATTTAATGATAAATGGGACTTCAACACAAAAATGACGTTTATATAATTTGACTTTAATAATAATATTTGTGCTTCTGCAATATAATTTTTATCTTGTTTCCTACGGTAGTTATGCTTAATATCATCAAACCGATTTCAATGTATTATTTTTTTGTTAAATATGCATTGAACTAGCCTTTATCATCATCGGAGATTGGTTGATGTAATTATACTTGCATTTGTTTGCAATACAAATAGCTTAATATTACGTAAATATTGTTGGTTGCTGTTTTTTAGGAAAGGCCACATTTTGTAATGAAATTTTGTTCATATCAATAATGATTATTAATATTGTAAACGAAGACCCATCGGTTCTGCAAGGCCGGGTTAACATAATGTAAGTTTTCAGTGGCATTCGTGCACGCACGCGCAAACACTAACAATTTCAACAATTATACTAACTTGAAATACTTTTGTCATATTAAGGGGTGAAAAAATCTCCAGAAAGTGTTTCAAGAGCTTTTATTGAACAAAAATATTATTTGGGAACCGTTCGTGTCTGCGATATCCGCAAGGAAGAAGTAGAAGGTATGTATACATGACTAGCATGGGGAACAAGATGTTACAATATACTAATTATATCGAGCAAAGGCGCAACCAGGGGGGGTCAGAGGGGTCAGCTGACGCCCCTGGAATTTTGGTGACACACAAAATATTTTAGGATATTTACCACATGACGTTGGTATTTCTGATTTGTTTGAATATTTCTTATTAAAACAAGTCTATGCAAATCTTCTTTCAAAGCACAAACTTAATTTGGTAAATAAATGCTAGGTTAATAATTCCACCTTAGTATTTTTATTCGTTTAGTCTTTATTTATTTATTTAGGACAGTCAAAATAGTATCCTATCGAAAATG
>JAHZNB010007720.1:0-26840 GCA_027744295.1 Callyntrura guangdongensis | reverse complement strand
GATAATTGCAAAACTTGAGAGAAAATGCATCTTTCTTCAACTCATACGAGGATACTTTAAAATCTGCGCTACTTGATTGCACTGTTTGTACAGAATATATTGTTGACGGGAAGAGGACAATGGCAAGGAGTCCTGAGGATGAAAGTAGAGGAGAAAACCTGACAAGTCAAAAACGAAACGTACTGGTATAAAAATGACTTTCTTGAAACATTATACTTTTTCTCCGTCTTCGGGAAATAAGATCGTCACGTAGGCTCTCCAGTTACCATTTTTAAGGACAGGAAATCCAACACGGTGAAAATAAGAGTTTCATTTTTTATGCAAACTTTCTCCTCTTGAAAAAAATCTAATAATATGCACTCTTACTCGTCGCAGCTGAACAGGGAAAAGGCCACAAAGGCAAGTAGTTCCTTTTGGGAAATGAGCTTTCTTCTCGTAGAGCAGGGACGTCGAATAACAGTCTAAAATGGGAAAGTGTGCCAGAGCTAGATTTACTTTAGATTAACAAGAGAGATCGTTCTTCCAACAACACAATGAAAATTCAAAGTCGTAAAAAATCCGAATATAAAGTAACAAGTTCTGCCAGAGTTGACAATGGCAGTGAAGAGGAACCTTTGAAACGGGTTCGAGTCTCTCTCTTTCTCTCCAGCTGAATCTGAGAATGAACTTTTCTCTTTTTCGTTTTTGAGTACCAATTATATGTACTCGTTGGGCTTTTTTGTGGGGCAGACAATGGCTGTTGATTTTTCCTTTTGGACGACAAGCAGTAAAGCACCAACGAAGGATAGAAGTCAAACAACAAAAAGAAGAGGAAGTCTCTGGGAAAATTGTGGATTTTATTTTCTCCAAAAAATCGACTTTTCCTTTTGAGAGAGACAGCAAAATTCAGAAATAATTCTTATTATAGAGTAGACAGTTCTAGAGAAAGCAGAGACCGCTCAAGTTGAAAAAGCCAATGAGCCTTATAAGCAGAGGTCCTTATAGAACAATCAAAAAGGGGGAAAATTTTTGAAGAAGGGAAGAAAAGTCTTGACAGTTTTATAGATTTTTCCTAGGAAGAAGCGTACCAGGGAAAAGAAGAGAAAGATGAAATACAAAGTGTAATGTTTTATCAAGGCAGGCGTCCCTTATAAAAGATAATACCTACCCAGTTCGTTTAACATTATTAGAAATGCTTAAGAGAAAGGAAGAGAAAGTTAATAGGGGAATAAGATGATGATAGTAGTTTCAGAGAGAAAGCAAGCTGATACACTATTTTCCTGTGACTCTAACTCTGATTCTGAGTCTACACAAGTAGGTATATAGAATTATTTTGGTTTTGCCACTTATCGTTACAAAAACGGGTGATGGGAAAGTAGGAGAATGGAAAGAAGGAAAGAGAGAAAGAGCAGAATCTCTGGGAAATAAAAAGGAATGGACACCGCCGTTGTGTCGTCGATATGAAAAGAGAATCAGTGACGATGACGAAACTAGTTTGAGCAGTGGTAGTAGAAGAAGAAATAGGAAGTCGTAACCGATCTGGGACTCTTCGTGGGTGTCTGGGTTGTTCCTATATGGCCCGGTTGCAAAAAGGAAAAGGATGTTCTCTGAAAAGAGAGGAAAGAGAGAGAGAGCAGGGAGGCGAGGGAGGAAAAGATAGAGACAAGATCAACTGCACAGTCACACTACCTCACGAGAAGAATACCCAATTTCATTGTGCCTTTGCCCTATTTAGAAGTGCTCACGAGAGAGAGAAAGAGTGAAACTCCAGTTTGAGTTTCAGTATTTTTGGCTGTACAAAAGCTGCAACTGTACAAGAGGTACAAGTTATTATTAAAAGAGGTATTAGCCCTTTGTAATAACAACAATAACAGGAAGCTCTCTTTTGGGCATGTCGAGACCCAAATCTCAAGCGCGTTACGTCGATAGTTGCACTCCCTTACTCTCCAACTTATTGTTCGATTCTAGTCCACCCATACTGGAGTTTTCTCTCCGTCTCTCTCTGGAGAAAGATTTTACGGACGTAGTGCCATACTGATAAATTTAGTATAAAGGGTGTAGAAGCTTGGCGGATGTCAAAGGGAATGCACATCACAACTTCCTTTGCCAAAAAACCCAGAGCCAAAGGAGTCTTACCGTAATCAACTGTGAGTCTGAAAAAAACCAAAGGAAGGTTTGCAGTCTTTTACAAACGCAAGGAAACTAGAGATTTTTTTTAGAATCGGATGATTGGTTGGGTGTGTATGCACTGCAGGCCGGATGATACATTGTTACCGAATGTCTAGATAAAGTGACTCCACATACGGGGAGGGGGAATAGGTAATATTTGTACTTCACTGATGAAATTTCAAATGGAACACGACAAAGGAGGATATAGGATGTCGCTTCTCATTGTCACCATCATCACCATTTCATGGTCCAGGTTGTTAACCAGAACACACCATTAATGGCTAGTGGACGAAAATCAGCGCGAGTCTAGACATAAAGAATTTTCCGCGGAAACACAATCCTACTGTAAAAAAGAAAAGTTTCCTAGAGAAACTTTTTTGTCGGGAGAAAAAAATGTTTAAATGTGTGGAAGACAAATTATGTCAAAAGTAGACCCATTTACTATTTTTATTGGCGCTGCGCTCTTTAGTTACATCTAAATAAGTACTTAATGGAGCCCTATTTCATCATCATCATCGTCACACTCACGTGAAGCAATGCCGGCACAAGAAGGAGGTCCGTTGTCGACGTTTTCAATGGTGGACCACCTCCCTGTGAATTTATATGGCAAAAAACAGAGCATCTCTCACTGTATGTCTCTTTACAGTCAGATTACAAAACAAACTTTGCACTTTATTTCCTCCCTGCTGCCGTTCCCTTTCAACTCTACTCATTTTCACATTTTCCTTCTGCCACACGAAAAATAAAATGAAAGTCACAAAAAATATCATCGGGATTCGTAGTGCGTAGTTAAAATATTCTTTTTCCAGATAAAAGAGATTGAAACAAGGGCACTTGATACCGGAATTTTGATAACAGCTCAAAATACAAAGTACGACGCGGCTGGCGTGTGAATTGTTTTTTTTTTTGTCAACGTTGTTCTTATCCTCTTCCATCCATTGAGTGACAGCAATAGCTAAAGTTTTGATTGTAGTGATATCCCTGATGATCGCCTTAGTAAAAATATGTAGATGCCTGTGGCCATTATCTGTAGGCACACGTCCTTTTTCCAGCGACGGCAGTATACAAGTTTGAAGATGGCCAACTTTTTCTCGTTCCTCAACAAAAGTCTCTATTCCCGGGTTTGTACGTTTGTCTGGGTAAGAAACGTGCAACTTCTACTAATGCTTTGACGCACTTGAGATAAATATCCGCGAATATCGCTCACTTTTTTATGAAAGTTTTTGCAAATGTACTCTTTTCTAAGCATCATCATCAGCATCCCTATTATCGTCATCATTTTTCGTTGTCGCCAAATGTTTGCCTTCTTCTCACTCCCACTCCTCCCCCTTTCCTCGTCCCGGAATGCTTTTCTTTTGCTCATACACACATGCCAACTACATTTCTTTATGTCTCTTTACTGAAGCTAGCTTCTTGGTAAAGTGTATCCCGTTGAAGAATGACGAGCCTCCAGCAACGACATTTATTCCCCATGATGATGATCGCTACGAAGAGATGCCGACGATCATGATGATGATCTGTTCTAGTCTTTTTTGTTTGATTAGAGGAGTGCTAGTAAAAGTCTAAAAGAGTTTTGCTCTGTTGCCTGCCATGCCAGGATCATCATCATCCCAGTGGCAGCGCGCTTTTGAGTCTGGCTGTCTCTCGTCAATGTGTACGAAAGGATGTGACTGGGTCGTAGAATTTTCCTTTTTTGTGTGGTTATTGTCAGAGAGTACTTGATGCGTCTTCCCGATCATCATCAGCAGCAGCAGTATTCCAAGAGAATATCAAAATATCTGTCATAGTCATCTTGTTCTCTCACAGAGTTCAGGCAGAGTTGTGGATTACGTTGTCTTTTTCTTCGTCCTTGTCGTATTCTCAATATCCGTTATTTTCTAACAAACTCGGCGCAACATTTGTTGATGTAATGTTCTCTGCTAACCGTCCGCCTTTTCCCAGTTTACTGGTCTTTGACACTATCTGTGTACCCTTTCACTTCACTGTGCATTGTACACGCATGTTATTTTTCTATTTAAAGCGTTCGTATAAGCGACACAGGTGAAATGCTGTTTGTGGATGCAAAATGAGTACGCTGACTTTTAGAAGGAAATGTGCTTTATTGAGAGATTCTAACGAATTGCTTGACAACCTCTTATCTCGGTAGGAGGTTCTACAGAATCAAGGAGAGATAGAAATGATCAAATTTATTGTTATCGTGACAACGTGGACCACCAGCAGAGTAAAGTTACACACAAGAAAAGGTTCATGACTACCCCCAAATGATCTTGAGATGAGGTTTTGTCAAAGTTGAAGCAAGTAATAGCACCAAAAGCCTACGCGGTTCCGGCGAACTGTCTGAAAAAGAAAAGGGTGTCCGGTAGATTTAGCGTTTAAAAATAAATAAAATAAATTTGGGTCAGAATGATGGCGCGTAAATTGAACGCGTGTTGTGTTCATGTTCAAGCATAATTTATCTCGTTAATACTCTTTGCAGCAGGAATGAAAAAAGCGACGTCAATATATTTATCACTATATATATGTAAATATGTACATATAATTGGTTATCACGAAGGAATCCGGTTGGTGTAGGAATTGAAACCTGGAAATTTTTTAAAAACAAAAATCGGTATTCATTTTTTCATACGACTATCTGGCCAATTGAAATTTGGGTATTAAATATACCGGACACTCTTTAATTGCTAGACATGGTTTAATTGCCAATAATGGAGAAAGTTAAGTTTGGCAAGAGACGAAGGACACTACGGTATAGTTTATACGGCCAACTAATGGGACGAGATGTTTGTCCTTGTTTTTCTAAGCGTGTCTCCTTTTTATTATTGGTAATTGTTCGTTTGGCCTCCGAGGAAAATCAAGAGACCCTCGAGAGGAAAAATCTGACAGGAAAGGTCATACGTAGGTATGATAGTAGTCTTTGATAAAGAGGACCCCAATCAAGAGTGACTGGGAAAATGTCCATGGTAATGTCCTAAGTACCAGTTGTATTAGACCAATCGCGTATTCTCTCAGCGTTCGAATTTAATGAGCTCGATGCTTAAATTTTACTTAAAAGCATTCTTTTCCCACATGTTACACAGGGTTGTGTCACTAGCGTAAGAGGACAGACTGAAAGACACACATTCTTCTGTGAGATAATGGGCTGAGTGCCAAAAATGTTACCAACTGGGAAATTTCCCATTGAGTTCCTCTTTAACAAATAAATTTTTTCAATTAGCTAAAAAGTATTTCATCTAATTATTACTGACATAAAAATAACTGTTAGTTTCATTCGTTCTCATTCTCAAAAATGTTTTCCTAATTTGGTAGCGTCCCGCCAAAAAGCCAGTCAAGTCAGCGGTGATAGAGAAAGAGTAAGAGAGAAACGACAAAGAATATCTGGGGGAAAGTTCTTAAAAGGATTGATTTCCCTGTCTCCAAAAGTCAATTTCCCTTGGAGACAATACAAAAGTGCAACTTGCAAAGTGTGTGATTCTGTCCGGGGAACCGCTTCTGCTTTTGTGTAGACGATAGGAAACTCGAATTAAATATGCAGTGAAGGGAGGGGATTAAATGTATAGGATAACTGCCAGGCAAACACCGACACGACACAATATCAACGTCATCATTTCATCCATAAAGTGTAAGAGATGGCGAGATGGAATGAGATTTGGGATGAGTACTGCCTGCAACAAAAGAAAAAAAGTTCTCCGCTGATAGCTAGACACAGTGTAGATTGTTTGATGTAGATAATGTATATTTTGGGCCAATATTTGTAACCTAAGCATATTTATACGGTGCCACTCCATTCGGATAATGAAGAAAATGTGTAGTTCCCTCGCTCATCAGAGATTAAAGCTGCAACTTTTCCTCAAAGCTGAAAGCCATTTCCCATTCAAGTCGGATCTTCCTGATACAACAACCAACTTGCAGGGGCATTTACTTCGAAGGAAAGGGTACTTAACGAAAAATATCCGTTGTCTGTCCGTCTTACCACAAAACATACACAAGTTCAAGTACACTTATAAAAAGTAATGTAGTGACGTAAACATTTTCAAATTGACTTTCAAAATTTTGAGCAACTTTTGTTCCATTTAATATTTTTTGAAACTAACATTTTATACCGCACTTTGTTTACTTACTGCACAACCCTGTATTTTAGGATACTGGTAAAATCCTCTTTGGTCTATCAGTAGAGGGTGTAAAAACCAGAAAAGGCCAACCCAGTGGAAACAGATAAAACCGGAGAAAGTGATCTATTTCTCGCCAAGTACTTTCACCCTCACACAACAACACCCAATGGGATTGGATGGGAGCTGGTGCCACCAAAACTAGTTGTGTTTCCTATTATCATACACCTCATCTTGTATGTATAATATAAAAGACTACAGTGACATGTAGCCGTAATGAGCTTTCTATTATAGGCTTGTAATATACGCGACAGGTTCTAGCACTAATATACTAAATCAGGCTGTAACGGCAACGGCGTGTACCCCCACCTCCGTTTTGTCCATTATAAACATTATATATCCCTCCTTGTCTCTATCCAAGTATGTTTTTAGTTTTCCGTCCACAAAAGTTTCTCATCCGCCATTATTTCCTGGCCATCAAAAACATCATCAGTAATGGTATCATCGTTCCCCATCATTCAGCCGTTTCAAAAGGAAAAGGTCATTAGGAGAGAGGTTTTTGCTGATGATGACGACGACGACGTCAATGATGATGGTCATGTCATCATAAAAGGAGCGTGTAGAATTGCAGGAAATCTTTTGCTTTTGATGTGTTACATCATCATAATAAACCCTTTTACTCTTTTGACATGCTAATCAACATCTCTCCTGTCAAAAACGTCTCGTTTAGGTGGGATATATTGGCCTTTTGTGGCTATTTTTCCCCAAAAACGAAATCATGATTTGGGATAGAGATGGAAGGCGCTATTAGAAGCTGTATTCCTTACAACAGAAATACTAGCCTCTTTAACAAACTGCACACGGGAAATATCATCTTCCTAATAACAACACTGCTTCTCAAGTTTAAAAAATGTCTTCTAGAAAGAAGCTAGCATCACGACACCGAATCACGTTTTAGCACTCAAGCTACACTAAGCAACACTCTCAAAGCTAGTTAATAAAATAAAGTTCCCTTAAATATATAGCATGTCATTTCATCAAACACCTTCAACTTTTGTCACCATCACTTTTAATAATCAAGGTAAATTAAGCACGGAAAACTTTTTCCCAGCCTTCTCTAACGGATAATCTTTATCACTTTCCTTCTTGTGTGTTGAAATGCACGACTAAAAACGTACCACTCGGTTCCACTCATCGTGGCAAAGCATCTTCCCCCACAATAGTCTCAAGTCTCAAGCAGATCACCACACTTTCTCCAACAGCAACATTGCTGCTGTCTATCCGCGAACTGGCGTACGTCGTCCCTGACACCGGTTTTCGTACTTTGCTCGTCTCTCCCTAGAAAATTCGGCTTGCCACCGAAGATGGAAGAACCACCTGCTGCACTACTATCGATCCTTCCTTTTCCTTTCAAGTTGACGCACTACCTATAATTTTTACTCCCACACACATACACACACATAACGAAACGGAGAGAGAGGAGAGAGATACGTACACGACACATTAATAATACTTTTCATTTCCCCTCACCATTTACAAGTAGCCACCTTTCAACGCATACAGTTTCTCATGATCCATATACGTAAATAGTCCCACGAGCCCAGAGAGTGAGAGAGGGAAAGGTAGAAATCTGTAGCAGCCAACCCAGCCACATCATCATCCAATCCTCCAAAAAACTTTCTCTTTCCATCTCACCACCATCTATTTTTATCTTTCTCCATATATTCTCATCCCGCTCTCTACCAAATCCTTGTAGTAAGTCTAGAACAGTAAATCCGTTTCTTTTTCCTCATCCGCTTCTGCTGTCGAGGATTTGGCCTGTTTTCTTTGCTCTTCTGTTATCTGTTGAATTTATTTAATATCGTAAAGTGTACAAAAAGTCGCACTAGTTTTCCACCGCTGTTGCTACTCTAGTTCTTGTTGTTGTTTTTGTTGTGGCAGCTTCCTTTTCCTTTTTATTTTTCTCATCAGCCAAACCACAGGAAAAGGTTAGTCACCACCTGATTGTGTGTCTAAGTGTGTGCGTAAACAAAATCTCTTATCCGTTTTATTTATTTCTCCGTTTTTCTCCTCCTTTTCAATTACTTACTTGTGTTTCGGGTGCATTTCCTTACAACAAGTTTACTTTCTGCACGGAGTGTGGAAAAGGCGGTGAGTAGGTGTTTATCGACAGAAAACCTTTTTTCCTCGTCAATAAGTATCTTCACTGGAGGCACTGGTTTTGTGATTCTATATATTTTTCCAACCACTTTCACCCCGTTTATTACGCTTTCCCTTTGCCCTCATAAACTTTCCTGGAGTCCCATTTCAATCATCATAATTGCATCCCACTTTCTAAAAAAACGAGGGATTATAGTGTAGTTTCTCTCACCGTAGTCATCTATATTGTGATGCGATGTTAAGTGATAAAGTGGTGAATCCTGTCATTTCTAAGGCTACATTACTTCACAGCAGCAGCAGCAATTTTAGCATTACCACCGCTATTCCATCTTACAGAGAAAGACACTGACGAATTAACCACCGTAACGACAACGAGTACAGATTTTTACAACATAGTATACCAATTTCTTTCCTGTGTGTGTGTTTATTTCTTAAGGAAGTCAGTTTTTCAGTCGTTTGTATTTACAAGAGCCTTGCAATAGCAGAGAAACGTTGATCAATACCGAGAGAATTTTTACCAGGAAAATATTATTTTTGTGGGTGTTCCGTGTAACTGGAGCTCTTATAGAATTTTTATTTTCGATTTCTGCCTCCTGTTTCCCGTCCCTGGCAGGAGTTTTTTTCTATCGTTGTAATAAAAACCTCTTCTTTTTTCACTTTTTCTGTCGTTCTGAAAGAGAGCTGCGTGTACGTGACAAGATTCATCATTATTCCTTTGAAAAAAATTGAGAAGAGCTTAGTTACGTGTGATATATGTATATTACGTACTATACGCACACCCTGCACTACTTTTAAAAGCGAAGAAAAAAGCGGGATTACTGCTGATGTAGTGTTTCACTTGAACGTGCTATCCTCCCCCACTTTTTTGGCATCCGTCCTCGAAAAATGATCTGGTTGTGACTACAACATATAAACACAAAATGAAATCTCTACACCATATGGACGCCTTTCGGTGTTTAATCCACCTTCAATGCAGAGGAACCACCCGAGGTATTAATTGAACTTGTGATATAAATATGAGCACAAAACGGGTGTTTTTGTCACTTGTAAGAGTCACACACCATCCAATAAATCTTGTGAGCTGTTAAGATTTCAGGTGATCGCTGTTGTGTAGTCCACTGTTCCAGTTCGTAAAAAAGAAGGTAAGATGGTGTGTGGAGAGTCACCACCACCAAACATGCTAATAGTAAGCTCTGCACAATGCCCGGCAATAAAAAGAAACGCTTATGGTAGATCCATGCCGTTGTAGGAGTAGTAGTGGCTGTGCAGAAGTAGTGGATCAATATGTCAATACGCTTGGAAAATTGAGGCTTTGTGTAAATTTTGGGTGTTTGCGGTTGTATTCTGTACATCTGGGTTACTGACAAATGTTTGCGTGTAGTCCCTAGTCCCTGCTTTTTACAGTAATTGGCATCATTATAACGGTACATGGTACTAAACCTGATATATATAGGTGCACTTATGAGATAATGTGGTGGAGACGTAATTGGACGGCACCTCAAACGTCAAAAAAGCAAGACATGACGGGTTATGGCAAGATAGGCAGTAAAATTTGGGGGTTTGTGTATTTAATTTTCGTGTGCATTGCATTTTTTCTGTCTCTCTGTATTTGCACTTTTTGTCCTTGTCTCAAATGAAAATTTCGTTTCATTCCCCATCCAATTTTTACAAACAATGTTGTAAAAAAGTTGGATTCCATTTATTGAAAGTTAACGGTAACACCACCTAACAGTGTTCACCAAGTACAAAATCCCCAACTGTTTCCTTCCATCGTACAAAACACCTAATAGATTTGATAATACCCGGAGTGAAGATGTCCACATTTTAGAGTGCTTATAAACGATCGCGAGTATACTTCCCTTTTTCTCTGAACTGATCATTGAAGTTGTACGTGTTTATCAATAATTTGACAACCCCGCATATACAGCATCATAGTATATAGTGATCATACCATGTAGTTCATACCATCATGACAGTTTCAAAGGATTGCCCTGTATGTTTAAATACTGGCTGTTGTCTTGTTTTCCTGGTTCTCGTGACTGAATAGATCCGAATTAAGTCGCTTATAGAGACGCACCCACATCGACAGTATTTCTTTCCTTGAATAGCAGGAATTTGTGTACCTAACAATTTATCATGCCACACAGCAAAACCATTAGAGAACAAGTGCCTGGAAGCTTTTTCATCTTTTCTGTTTCTGACAGGCAAACAAGCTACTGTGCGTATCAAACAATGTACAGATATACGTTTCTATCTAACAAAACACGTTTAGATATAAAATATTTGCTCTGGATATCTCTATATATTAGATATAAATTATAAAATTACTTGTTTTTGTGTGTCTGTGGGTATTCCGTATTTTGTATGATCAAGAGTCCCGTTAAAAGCCTGCTTGTGTGAAAGTTAGAGATACCAGCAGCGTTGCCTGACACACACATCTGTTGCTTAAATGGAACTTTCCATGACTCAAAATTCTATTAAGAGTGTTTGCATTCCACTATACGTATATGTACTCGTACAACCACATATTATTATAGCATTATAGGCGTGGATCTACCACGGGTGGGTTTTTTTATTCTTCCGTTTACATATTTATTCTTTCTCGCTCTATCTTTTTTTCTCTCTCCACAGCCAGCAACAACTTCCCTGCTGCCTACCTCCGCGTGTATTAATACACAACAGTCGCATTGTATCTTAATATCTCCTCAACTTTTACCATCGTATCTTAGTACCACATTTTACTCGGTTCCTCCATATCTTCCAACCACCTTACTATTCCTTCCTATTTTCTATCCACTTTTGTATTCCTGGGCATAATATACGCATTCGCGCAGAGTGTGACCAGTTTTTTGCCAGAACTTTCACTGGGATTTCTTTTCACTTGGCTGGCAGTCTGTCCCGACTCATCGAGGAGGACAGAAGGGATGCTCAGTGAAGCATTTTACATGATGGCGGAGTCTCTGGGCGACGAACCTGATTTTTCCACGTTCGAAAATAAAACAGGGTTAGCGGAGGATATGAAGTTTTTGGCGTCCATGCCAGAACTTTGCGATGTTACCTTTCTTGTAGGGGACACCAGGGAGCCTGTCTGTGCGGTTAGAGCGGTTTTAGCGGCGAGAAGCAGGTAAATACAACAAAAAAATTATACTGAAATAGCGTTATACTTTATCTTAAACTGTTGGTGGAATTTACTGAATTATTGATGCAAAAGTTTTTGAAAAAAATAAAAGTACGAAAAAAATTTCCTTGTGAATTATTGTTTTTTTTTCTCTAGGGTGTTCTATAAACTACTGTACCAGCAGCCGTCACCCCAAAAGAAGAAGGACACACCAAGAAGCGAAAACAAGCTGAGATTATTCTTAAAACGGAGCTCGGAGCCCTTGTTGAACATGCAGAGCCAACCATCAAAGCCCTCTGTAAGATATTTGTCTATTTTTTAGATTTCCCTCTAAAAAAATATTTCCTAAGTCAATTATATTTCATAAGCATATCATATAACCCCTTGTGCCTTTCATAGGCTGTTAATCATTCATAAAAACGTAGAAATTAAATGTTTTGATCATCCTGAAACTCTCAATTCTATTCTGATTTCAAATCAATATAGCTCACCATATTATATCCCTCCGCCCCAACAAAGTGTTAGGAAAAGTTTCATTGGATTTATATTCCCAAAATGTTGAAGTTTTCATAAGTTAGGCTGATAACTAAAAACTAGGAAAATTCCTTCTCTTTTGTCGCTACCAACATAAATATTCTCTACAAAATCCCATTTTGCGAATTAAACAACAGCCTTCATTGCCAACGTAATCCTTTCCGTTTCCTTAAATCCACCTTCAATAAAACGCCCCAAGTATATAGCCTTTTCTGAATTATTGGAGCACATTACCGTACACTACATAAACGTCTCTATCTCCTATTATCGTGGAGGAGAATTAACGTGATGATAATGGTAGGCGAGGAGGAGGAGGATGAAGATGATCATATACCCGCATTGTCATAACAGCCTCTCTCTCTCTCTCTCGCTCTCTCTCCAACTTCCCACAAAATGTTTCCAAGCATTACGTATGTCTGTAGGTTTTCTGCATCTTCCATTTTACGAGATATTCAGGGAAAAGCCCAGGGTCTATTTCATATTTATTGTCATTTTTCTCCCGCAGAGAAGCGTAGATCCCCCCACTACTTCCACTAGAGCAGCACATCACTGCATCTTTCATAAAGAAAAGTTGTGGTCTGAGAAGGAAAATAATAATTACCCTTTTTAAAAAGTATGCTACATATATACATAATGTTTGTCTTCTTCTTCTTCTCTCTCTCTCTCTGTCCTTATCCCTTGTACGCATATTGTCCTTTCCAACGTGGAAATAATGACATTATAGCGAGGATTTCAACATCAGCTCTCCACCATCTCTGAGGTGACTTGTTCTTCTGACTTGCTCTTTGCCTTTGTGTTGTATATTGTCGTGTGTATATAAGATACAAGATACATAAATACATATATATTCCCCTTCCGCCAACATTGTCATTCATATTACATGCACAATAAACATGATGATATTTTCCTTGAACTGTGTATAAAAAACCTAACAACATCAAAACTTGTGTAAGTCGTAGGTAGAGATGTAGAAAACTTTTTTAAACAAAAAAAAACTTGTGTATGCAGAGCCCTTGTTGTTTTTTGGTAGTTCCCTTTGTGAATTGTAAATGTTTTTGTTTCAAACCTGTGTGTATAGTTTGGTCACTGATGTTGTTGCTCGTCTCAGTCTAGTTTAGCGAAACCTTAGATTAGCAAGTATAATTGGAGGAGTAAAGCGTAAAAAGGACACGGGTACATTTTTCTCTCTTCTTTTTCTTATGGTTATTATCTCATGGGAATGAGATGGGTTTGTGACATTGCTCTGCCCAGAGTCCAAACTTTCAATGGGATTCCCATGGTAAAACAGATGTTGATGATCATAAAAGGTGACCAATTTGCGTTTAGATTTTTTGGTTTCTAGTAAATCTAGCTTGTGTACCGAACACGTTATTTCACCTAGGTGACTTTCCTATTAAAATAATGATTGACGTCAGCTAGGAATTCTTGTTACTCGTATAGGTAGTACATTAATATATCAAAGCAAGTACTACTTTCCTCGAAACAATTTACGGAATTCTCTAAGGGCACGCTTTAGCCGTCTATACTATACAAAATACTCTAAGGTTTCCCAAAGCACTTAGCAAATAGTAGGTTTTCTGTCGTTTCACAAAAGCACCTCGGCCCGTAGCACACGAAATGTTTTACAAAACGTACCCTTTTATGATTACTCTTTTTATTCTCGTTTACCTGCTGAAGGGCAGCAACAACAATAAACCTATTCTCTTTTCTCTCTCTCTCTTTTCTCTCTCTCTCTTTTCTCTCTGCCCCTCCATATAACCATTCCATCGTCGTCAGTCTCAACATCATCTTTCCATTTGCTCTCGTGTTATTGATTTTGGTACCAGTTAATTAGTACTAACGTTTTCCATTCTCGTGTCTATCTGTATGAATGAATGAAACTCAATGTTGTCTCTATTTCCGTATGGCCTGTCTTTCATTTCTTCCACCTCTTTCTATTTTTTTTCTTTTCATGTCAGAGTATAATGCGTTACTATGATGATTACGATACGAGCTACGAACCTGCGTCTATTACTGCGAGAATGATGATGCATGTGGGCATGTATATACCTGTGTGAATATTCTATGGACCTCCTCATTTTCTTTTGTAATCATCCTTTTCGTCGTTTCTTTCTAACAAGCTCGTGTCTCACATTTTCTTTCTCTAGCTTGCCTGCTCCTTCGTTCCTTCCATTTCTGTCTTTTTCCTCCGTTTTTCTTCCGCAGTAGCAGTATCTCCCTTAAAATTTTCTCTGCCTTCATTCATTTTCCCCTTCGGTTCTCAAAAAGTCTACGACCCTGTTTGCACACTATTCTTCTGCTGTTCGTCAAAACATTTCTCTTTTGTACGTGTTTTTTTCTCATTAACCCCAAAAAGAGAAAATCCTTTCATGTGAACTAACTTAGATAACGGTGTTATACATATATACATATACACAATATATACATACCTATACATAATATCAAGATAACACGGTACGTGTGCATGTTTCTCCTACGATTCGCCGTCTTCGTTGTTTTCTGAATCAACTCGTTCTTTTCTCCCGTCTCCGTTTTTAATTGAAACGTTGCACAATTTTCTCTCCTTTTATGTTGACCATTTTGAACAATTAACTTGGATGCATGCTTTGATAAATAAATAAAAGTATCGTTCATTTCTACTCATTCAAAGAATAACTCTACTTCTTTTCATCCACTATACCCTCTCATTCAAGTATATATTATGTACTTATCTTACCTTTCCATCATGTAAATAGGTCACTCAGGTATAAAAATCTTTTCGAGCCAAATTTAAATCCATGTATCACCAACCATCACAGACGTCACACACACAAAAATAGTGCATGACTACTACCTATATAACTTCATGTCCCTGATAACAACCACCATCATGAGGACAATTTTCTCGTAGATGTACCTGCATTGTATTGACGGCTGTTTACTCTCTACTAGTTCTATATAGATTTCCCTGTGGCAATTTCCGTGTATCTCTGGACCAAAAAACCCTTTGACAAGCTAGATGTCCAAGAAGAAAGCATACTAAAAATTATAATGTATCTACACATATTATTCAGATTGGCATATTGGCATGACTTTTTTACCTAGAAACTCTCCCTCTCAAGGCGAGAGCCAGTTTAAACTTTAATATAATGCATACTAATAAATAAATAATAACAAATGTAGGCCTGTGTTGTTGTGAATAGGAAAACCTTTGGCTAGTTATTAGTCTTCCTTCTCTTTCTTCTTTCTCTCTCTCTCTCTCTCTCTTACCACGTCTCTCTGATTTCCTTCTTCCAAACAAAACAATGAAAGCAAGGAACGCTATTTTTCTGCATATAAAAATCTGTCCGTGCTCAATAAAACACACCGACCGTGTTACCTTCAAAAAGAAAAAGAAATGTTATTACTTTCACGGTTATTTTGAGTGGTTCACAGTCTAACTTATTTCAGCAATGAATCTCTCTCTCTCTCTATTTATATATATATATCTTGGCGTTATATATCTTGATAAAGCTTTTCCCCTAGCATAGGAATTACCAAGTTACATTGTTTGTGTATACTGTTGTTGTCATAATATACTCTGACTGTCTCGACTATGAGTCTTCTTCTCTCTATCTAGTTCTCTTTATAGAAGTAATACAGTTTACAATTTTACTTTTTGTACGATCAAAGGAACGCCGTTTGTTCCGGAATTTTCCGCTTTGCGTTCTCTCTCTATCACTATCTATTCTCTCGCTCGTTTCTCTTTTTTCTTTTGTCAGTGTCTGTCACATTACTTTGAAATTTCTGAGCCTTTTTTGAATAGCATTGCTATATGTTATTGTTGTCAATATTGTAACAAAGCATATGAAACATATTACTTTACTCTGTGAAAGAAAATTGATAAATTGTGTTGTGTCCCAATTTTTTTTTCGTTTTGGGACTTGCCTTTTTGATAACTGTTCCACAGCCGCAACAACATCAAACCCTTATTATTGAGGAATTTGAGCCAGACGTCTTCCGACAACTGATCGAGTATATTCATACAGGTTACGTCACGTTGCAACCACGAACGTTATTGGGTAAGTGGGATAACAACAATGAAGTCATCATTTTACATGACTGGGTGTATATACCCCATCATTGATGATGATAATAATATTTTATATTTTTAGTTACATTTTAGATCACACAATATACTATGCTATTCTGTAGGAAAGTAAAATGGTGAAAGTGCATATATATTATATTATTGATGTGTAAGCGTGACGGTTAAAATACCAAACTCGGGCAGAAATAAAGTATCTGACTGGGTATTTATTTGATTTTTCTACACGTGATTGTATGAAAGTTTCCCTGAAAACAAACTGAAACCCGTTTTGAGGAATAGTTGGACGGCGGAACAAATAATTTATATTTTTTCTTTTGTGGGGTGCACGGTTCCACTTATCACCTTCTTATCTTGTTATATGTCAAGCGAATATGTTACTATTTTTAGGAGTTATGAATGCCGCAGATTATTACGGGTTGGACGAACTTCGCAAAGCTTGCATTGGTTTTGTTCAATGTTGCATAAATGTTGACACTGTTTGCGCTCTCTTGGCTTCTGCTGAACGGTATATTCAGTACAAATGTACGAAATCGTTGGTACAAAAGGTGAGCAAATAAGCAGGACCTAAACTACTAGTACGTGGATAGAGTGCAAAATTGTTACAAAAAGTTTTTTTAACGCGTTCACTATTTCCTTTCATGTGTAATCCTCACACGATGAACAACAACATCTACCCAGGTCTTAGAATTTGTGGACGAACATGGGACCGAAGTTTTGAACTTGGGATCATTTACCTTATTACCAGAACATGTTGTGCGCTTGATTCTTGTCAGGGAAGAGCTTAAAGCAGATGAATTCACAAAGTTTCAGGTTACTCGAGAGAAAAATGTTTTCTCATTTTATATTCCATTTTATACGAAAAGCGTTTCCAAAGTAATAACATATTTTTTCTTTCCGTTCGCGTTTCTCGTGGAAAATCTGTAGGCTGCTTTGATGTGGAGCAAAAAGTATTACGACAACAATCCTGAGCGCCAGTTGAAAGACATTATAGGTAGAGATGGTTACTTGTTTAGGAAATAAACATTGTCCCGTTTCATAGGAACACTTTTCCACTGTGCATATAGGCTCCATTTCTAACTGATATTATTAAATACCCAATTTTAATATTACTATCATACAGCGACACATGTATTTGTACTACCGATTTTCTTATGTTGAAAAACTCTTGTCTAAATTGTCCACAACATTTGCATTTCCACTAAAAATTATTTTTGTTCCTTTAGTCTAATAAATATTATATGGACATTTTTACAAAACTACGATATTATAGTAGAATATTTTAAGGGATTACATATTTACATAGTCAATAGTGGCAATATATGACTTATTGTGGAAATAATCAAACTTTCGAATATACGCGATATTCTTAGTCAGCACAAGAACAAATCGTTCCTATCAAATGGGACGAAGTTTATTCTTGATACAAAATACCCCGAAAACTCTAGTTTTATATAAAGATGTTTTGCGACTTTGAAGAACGTTTTTCTATTCACAGGCAATTTTCTGGAGTACATTCAATTTCACAAGATCCCTGCAAATGTACTCATGAAGGATATTCATCCTCTGGGCGTAGTGCCATATCACATTGTGATGAATGCACTTGCTTATCAGGTCAGCTCCTTAACACAGAACGACGACGATGATGAAATTGAAATTAATTAGCTGCTGTGGTTGTTGCTAATGGTCTTGTTATTACATAATATAAATTATTACAATAGACGCTTACGCAAACTGAAATCTACTGTTGCATCGAGTAGCATTACTTTATAATGATAGTTATTGAACACACGAAATAGCTAATTAGAATAGACTTTTAGGTGAACGATAATTGCAATAAGATTGCAATACTGACTTTTAAGAAGACATGGATGAGATTACCTCTACGAAGGTTCTAATAAACAATAATTATATTAGTTTTAAAATACCCAGTACCCCCGGTGGGCGATTTGAACGGTGGTAACTTATAAACCCTCCTACTAAACGTTGTTTCAACGTTGACGACAGTGTTTTTTTGGTTGCCAAATTTTCGCGATTAAAAACCTGGCAGTAAAACAACGACGAAGTAGAGGGATGTGCCAATTGCCCTGTTGCCCCACCCACTTGACTATCCATTATGTATATAGCTTAATAAAACTATCCTGCATAAAAATGACAAATTCTCGGATATAATGTGGTTAATACGAAATAACGGTTATAAATGTTGTACACATGACAACAATTTGTAGTTTGTGTAAGAACCTCATACCTGCAAGAAAATACAATGCCTCTATATGTCTACCGAATATAATTAGAAAGTACAAATACAATGAGCGATACTAATTACCTATGCAATATGTGAATTTGATTATATGTATTGTTATCAATTATTAGTGTGTAATAATGAATGATAATGATGACGCTTAGATTGTGTTTAAATGTGTAATACTCATAAATGTGCAACAACTGAAATGATACAACAGTTAACGTTAACTTGCAACTAAGAAAGTGCTTCATCTTTGGAATGGAAAATTGCTGGAAACGTTAAGAAATATCTAATGTTGGAATATTATGTAGTCTGTAGTATTTTTTTGTATATACTCGGAGGGGACGCACCTGTTAAAACGTTATACCTACAAACTCTTTTTATATACGGATGAAACATTTTGTCGTCCAGATTTGGATTTTTAAATCGTCCGATTTTTTGATTTTTGATGGACACAGTTAATTAGATACAAGAACAAAGCAGAGCACAAACATTTTTATTACACTTTTTTGTTACACTACTTCAACTGTTGAGATCCCCGACAATGACTAAATGTTATTGCGGAAAGAGTTTAAAAAAATATAAACAGTTAATTATTACGTGTGGCCCTAAATTATATTTTGTGGTATTCCGCTCTTCTTCTACTTGCCCAGGCCGACCCAACGTCTGTCGATCCCGCAAAGTTATCACCGAACAGGCCCCGACGTAATGTTGGAGGAAATCGATCAATGAGTATTCAAAGTTCCCTTGATCCTTACGGAAGTAACACCACGTTGGCAAGTTCAGCAAGCAGTGAAATGGAAACCAGTGGACGAAAGTCATCCGGGGGCGATGGTGATACACACAGTGGGTCCCCACACACAAAAAATTCAGGTGCGCTTTTGTAACTGTAGATTGTTTGTTACTGTTCGAAATGTTTTGTTGGTACTACAACTTTAAAGAGTGTACCTTAACTCCACAAGAAAATTTTCTGTTCATTTTGTGTTCTGTATTTTTTTAAACTTCCTGTCGTTTGTAGTATTTTAATGTCAGTAGCATTGTATCGTAAAAATAGTCTTTGTTTTTGTTTGGTTGCGTCATAAATCCACACAACCAACAGTACGATTTCGTTATCTCTTCAGCATGCTGTATTCGAAATTCGAGTAATCTTGTTGGTAATTGTGTGAGGAAATTATGATGATGTGGTGTGAGAATTAAGTTTGTTTTTGATTGAATAGTTTATTTTTATTGTAAATTGACTTCTCCTTACAGGTACGCTTTTTGAAAGGGTACCTCTAAAAGCCGTACTTGGCAAAGATTCCTCCGCCTCTTCCTGACCTATTACAAAACCAGTGCCAGATATAGATTTTGAAGAGGACTTTCCTGAAGAGTTTCTTTGGTGAACCCCACTCGAGATTGATCTGTTAAACCTAAACTTTTAATAACAAGTGGACAAAACTATACAGCACATGTATACCTAAATATTAAAATGTACATTATTTGCACAAACAAAAATATAGTTATGAAATAACTGTCAACTGTAATACACATTATCTTCAATAGTCAACTCATACTTTAAGTTTTCCAGATAGAAACAGACAAAAATGTTTTTTGTTTGAAAACTTTTGCATTCAACTTGTGTCAGAAAGATTATATTTTTCTTTTGATTTTTAAAAAATCTATTTAATGAAGTATGATATGTAGAAAATTAACTTAAAAAGAAAAAACATGGATGCATACCCTCCGAGGATATTTTTTCATGTACGTAAATTTTTGAAACTTTTTATGTAAAACAAGCGCATTGTTTTATTGGTGACATACATCTCTCAAAGCCCTAATCCAACGGCACGGAAAGAATTTTGGGAATAGCGATTTTTAAAATGCCATAATATTTATTGTAAAATGAAAAGGCAGGGGGCAATGATGAAAATGTGTATGTAACAATATGTGTGAATACTTTTAGGTATTTATTTACCTCATAACCTGAAAACATTATAATAACATGTCAGTTGTGTCAGACACGTATCGTACCATGTGAAGCTGAATTGAGGCTACCGGAACAATTAATAATAATAAAAACCCGTAAAAATGATTTATTTAAAACGAAAAATCGCATACTTTTACCATGTAAGCTTAAAAACACAAATCTATTTCAGTGTCGTCATCATCTTCAAATTGTCATGCTACCATAAATGCTTCAAAAGTCTTTCTTCAAAAATTACAGCGGGAAAACTAAGAAATGGCAGCTACTTTTTGACTATGTTGTCATTAATTATTAAGCAGGTCAGGATGTCAACATCTCTGTGTGCGATGGGATATTGAATCGGACGTACTTTGCTGCTTGCTAACATTGGGTTGCAGAAAAAGGTAAAAATATGCAAGTAAATTAGTACACGCGGATTACTGTAAGTCTTTCTCCATGCAATCACCTTGAATATAAATTTTTTAAAGCTTTTATTCACAAAAATAAAGCTCGCTGATAACAAATAATGGTTTTGTGTAGGTACATATCTCTCCTTCATAATAATAACAATGAGGTGGTATTCATTGACTACCATTGACTACACCTATCTTTTACTGTCTATGCTGTTAGCTATAATTGTAAATATAAAGGTATATTATCGAAATCTTAAATCTCTACAAAAAGACCGTCGTCGATCACACAATTACAATACAGCCAATGATCTTACAAAGTTTTGCAGATAGCTTTTTTTTATAATAAATACATACGCAAAGTTATTATTAGAATCTTAGATTAATCTGAAGTGTTAGCAGTGGAATACTTTTTTGTAAAGTTGCCAATCATACCACCATACTGTTGGTTTTTAAGTTTTACTGAGAATTTTGGAGAGAGAAATATTTTAGTTTAGATGGGCTCAGCACGAAATTGATGTTATAAATAGAATAATACGATTTCATATAGGGATCTAAATATTACAATTATTATAAGTGGAAACTGCCGACTATATACGCATATATATTTATTATTTGTAACTATGGACACTAGTAATAGTACAATTTATCTTGAAATTATAATTAATATTCAAGCAATAGGGCCACCGGGGCTTTTCGGAGTATATATAGAGTTTTCCAGATTTCTGTTTCCAGATATTGATCTTTGTATACCAATAACCGACATACACAGGTAGGTATGATTTTCTAAATTAATTATTGTACATTTAATAGTTTATCGCAAGAAACTCCTTGCGCTTTCTCACGAGTGAAGTAATGACAAAACAGAGTTTATGTCTGTTTGCAATCAGGCACACTGAGAAAATCCATGGTGGTAATGACTGGAGACGATTTGCTGCTATTCAAACTGTTCATTTTGATCATTTCGTCGTTCTGGAGGGACAGTGAGTTATTATGGATACTGCCGCTGTCATGTTTGGTTATTGACGGACTATTTCTCAACAAAGCGGGCTGCTTATCTGTGCTGCAATTAAAGTCAGTGATGGTTTTGGGGATAACAATGGGGGACATGGAAGTGGAGTTGATGGTGATGGGATTTTGTTCTACAGCAATAGCTGTAAGGAGAGTGGCAGACCGGTTGTGCTTCAAATGCGACTTAACCAGATGTCCTGCAGCCAAGGCAGACATGAGGGACAGCTCTCCTGCAAGAACTGCAGCGCTGACAATACGGGCAAATGTGCGAGCGTTTTCACCGGGATTAACAGCGTCGGCTCCTTTCACACCGAGCATATCCAGGCAAGCAGCTTGTGCTGGGAGAATAGTCCCACCGCCAATGGTACCGCATTCAACGGAAGGCATGGTACAGGAAATAAATAGATCCCGGCCGTCGGCCCCACAGGGTTCCATTATAGTCATGCAGTTGCTGCTGGCTATATTTTGTGCTGGATCCTAAGAGAAAAATTCAATGGATACTTGATTTGTTTGCATTTAAAATTGAATTGTAGAACAAAACATGTAGCAAGCAACTCATAGACAAAAGGTGCATTACATGTAATACCGTTGTCTATGTGGACAACTTAGTCAAAATGAAAGTTGAACTTGTTTATCACTTAGGTGTGGGTCCTTTGATCTCTTTTTGCATGCAGGATATTTTACGGCTGTATACAAAAAGGTTGATTTCTCAATTCGGTCTGTATCACATAACCCCAATCGCACAACTATCGTTTTTTCTTACCGGATAGCTACTCCGCGCTCCAAATCCTGTACTGCCTTCTCCAACTGGTAAGCCGGAATATATTTGGCATTTACCAAATTGATAATCTCTTCATCCGACAAGTATTTAACCCCATCATCAGTCTTGTATATGCTTAAGCACTCCTCCAACGGTCTAGGAGGACCTGACCATCGGTCTACATTCCCCTCTTCCTCTTCACTCCCTAACTTTAATGTCTCCATAATCCTCCCCGGTTCTGAATTTTCGCCATGTCTTTTGTTGGAGCCCATGTCTTCTGTGGACTCCTCACAATCTCCCTCGTCGTCACTTTCTGAATGGTCCCCAATACTGAAAGTAATCGGGGTTGCCGACCCAGAGCTAGATTTGGAAATGCCGGAGTCAGGGCTAGAACAAGTTTCTCTGTAATCTCTGATGCCACTTGCACTGTTTTTGATTCCGTCTGCCAAGCCATTTTGTGAGAACAGAATCTCCACTTCTTTCGCGTGTACTGGCATTTTTCTTACTCTTTGTGACGGCGTGGGAGTTGAAATTACAGATTTAGCTTGAACTGGCACAGAGGACGTTTTATTTTGGCCTGGCGGCGCTGCGGAGGGTTGGAAAATTATGAGAAAATTAAATTTTAAAGACTCGTTTGAACATCATCAACCATAATTATTTTCTAGCTATGCACTACTATGGCGACACACGGAAAAGGGTTGCAAAAGAGGAAAAATAATTTTTCTAAATGCTCTCTAAAATAATTTATTATCTACAAGGTTGCAATAGGTAATTTACTACATTATCTACAGAGTGACCTTTTTTACTAACAACTATTTTATAATTTCTCAATAAAATTTCTGCAATCTCTTTTTCCCTTACCTGCTGTAGTTGGAGTTGTTGTTACTGGTGTATCGGCAGATGTGGCTCCAGAATCTACGTAAATTGTGTTTACAGTGGTGGTCGTTGTTGTTACTCTAGATTCCTCAGAAACTGTCCGGAAACTGTCGGATTTTTCCTCAAAAAACAAATATCGTATCGTCAATGCCGCGGCCACGCTCAGCACAACCAACTGGTCAACACTGATTGATATCCACCTGTTTCAGGAGCAATTTATACAGAAAAAGAGGATACTCGGTTATTATCAAGTGTATGACGACTAAAGACTGGAAATGAGATGATGGTGTTGGTAACTGGTAGGTAAAATGCAGAAAGCCCATTATAACCACCATAGCATATTATTCTGCACAAATTTTTAGCATAACTCGGTTGTAAAGGGAATTAACCCAGGAAAAAATGCTCTATATATTATTTGTGCTTTCATAATAGAGAGATATTAATTCTCTACGCATTGCATTAAACGTTGACTTTTGGCCAACAACAACAAGCGGAAAATCAAAAGAAGGATTAATGCATTGTAATAAGCTAGTATTATTATTGTTATTATTATGCCACAAGAAAAAGTACAACCAATGACCAAACAAAAAAATAATCGTGCGTTTTTCTAAACTTGCTCGTGAATATCACTACTTTCGAGTGTGTCTGCATAGGTAATTTTTCTTTCATCTTTACGGAATAATGTGTTGGTATATCCAACCGTAAATTTTATGATGAGAGAGAGAGAGAGAGAGAGTTTGTTGTAAACTACGTAAATGGATTTTTCTAAAAAAAATGTTGTCGGGTTATTGAGTTTCTGGTGACGCCAACGTCCAGTAACGTAAGTAGCGAAGAGGTAATATGAAAAAATGCCATAGTTTACGTCCCGTTATGGCTATGACGCGTGCATCACAACAACAATGGATTATTAATGTAAGCTTTTTGTACATGTCAGTAAAAAGTGAGTCCATTAATTCGAAAAATCCCAAAAAGTAGCCTCCATTCCAGACATTCATTTTAAGGTTATATTTTATTTTACAAAGTCTACATACATCCTGTGTATTTACTTTGAATTTAAATTCTGCGAATTGTAGTTTTAAGGTGTAACCAGATGATAAAAGTAGCCAGATATGTGATCTTGATCAACTGCAACCATGTTTTTGATTTTTACTGAATGCAACTTGAATTCTACAGAATGTTTTTACAATCTCACCATAATTTACAAAACATTAACTGCAAAGGGAACCGATCGATAGTTAACGGCAACAAGACGAAATTGTGTAGAGACGAAACATTTCGGGAAGAACAGATTAACAAACTTGCAGATACACATAAGTACAAAAAACTCTATTGCTTGTACACGAAGCACGAGTACATACACTATACTGCTTGTTACCAGATTTTCAAATGTAACTCATGACGTTTTGTTGTAGTAGATGGGGTCTTTGTACTAGTTTCTGCAGTGTGCACGTGTGAATATACACTTTCACAACAACAACGTGATGTGTTTGAGTTTATTCACCATTAACACAATCCTCATCATAATTTTGGAATTTCCAGTTTTTATGGCGTTACCCGAATCCGGGTTGTTGACTCAAATTACCTCGTCATTTGCAAGCGTGTAAAATCAAATAATGCAAACAGTCAATAACATAATAATATTCACTCATCGTCATCATCAAGGAATTAATTTTTTTTGCATGTTATCAACTGTAAAATGGATCGACTGACTGAGTGAACGGTGATAGTGATGATTGAAGTTATAGGCAATACTAAAAATAATTACTTATTTTAACCAATGACCTTGGTTTGAAAAATTGTTGCTTTTTGTTAAATTGATGCCTTTGCTCGTGGGTTCATGTTGGGAGAGAAGATACGAACGAAATATGTATTAAAAACATCAGTAAAAAATGACGTAAAACAAATATTATGAATACTCTAAATTGCTTGCCTTCGTACGTCAAAACGACGCACATGCACAGTTGCACAGACCCCTAAATCGTTTATTGTCGATTATAAACTCCCCTCTAATATTTTATGTTCACGTGAACAGCGCATTGAATCTTTGATGAATATATAAATTACTGCTGCTGAGTGGTTTTTCTCTCTGCCGACAAGTATCGTTAATGTTTTAAAGAAACAGATTTGTGTTTTACCTGAAAACTTCAACCGTGATTTTAGTTCCATTGAACGCGATAAATCCAAGAGATTCCAAAGTGCCAAAGATGCTGTTTGCGTGGGGCTTATTCGGAAAAATCTTACCAACGCCATCATCGTCCGATTCGTCAATCGGATAAATGGCCCGGCTGTAGTAAGAGATCACAGCCATGAGAAAAAGCCCACGAAATCCATAACTAAGCGGATAATTTCCCCCTGGCGATGAATATGACTTTGACACAGAGGATTTCATGCAAGTTGCCGAAATTTTGCGTCGACGGCCCCCGCCAGCAGATCCGCCATTCCGTTTGTAGTAACTTGACACACTGAGGCGTCTCACGGGCACGTGCAAATCTTTGCCACTGAGACGACGTACGTGGCTATTGCAACAAGTACTAGGGGTGAGAGACTTTTCCAGACTCATTTTAGAGCACCTTGTTTTAGAAAAACTCAAAACTGTAAAAGTTTAGTTTTGGAAATTTTTATTTTCCTTTCACAACAAAACAGCAATTATCATACAAGGAGACGTTCAACACCAACTAGACAAAATTATGGTAACAGACAATAGTATATGGTAAGTGGCTTGGTTATTCTTTGAAACCAAAGAGCAATTAGTTGAAAGCTTGTTAATCGCCCGTGATTACACCTAGAGTACTAGGGCAAGAATGAAGTATTTTCGTCTGAAAACATCAGCTATTAACACGAAGAATGAGTGGAGTGTTTGGTTTCGATGGCGGAGAGGATGATAATCAATAATCGTGCATATACAAACACAGTATTAGCTAATTTTGGTTAGTTCCCGCATACTGTTGCCTCGCATAATATAATGAATGACTCTACAACAGAGAGGGTAAAATATACTACATTACGTATTCAATTATCCAACCCAATATGACCCCTTCTTGGAGGATTATTGCTATTCTTATTGAGGTGGGATACGGCGACTTGAAGATGAGCCAGTGCAGAAAAACAGAAGGAGAGATCTATTTGTTATGAACCATATTTTAGAATAAAACGCGGAGCATTTACTGTGTAGCATAAGAATAAAAAATTTAAATGCGCATTTTTACTACAAAACGAAGAAAAAGATTTGAGACAGATTAGGTAGTAAGCCAACAAAGGTTTGATACCTCCCTTTCTTATTTCATGCACAATAAGCTAAGTTTAGTTCCTTTGTTGTTTTTCATTCAAAGAGAAGTATAATGGCTACACAATTAATTCACAAGTATCGGATAATAAAAAGTTGAATAGATTTTTTACTAAAAATGAAACGTTGTGACTTTACGACAATACATACAAGACCCGACCGATAATTGTCAATTTATTTC
>JAHZNB010007719.1:0-15065 GCA_027744295.1 Callyntrura guangdongensis | reverse complement strand
TATTATCGCTGTACTGTAACTCACCAAAGCTGTCACCTTGTAATGCGCACAATGAAAATAATTTGCCAGTTGCTATTGAACACAATTTAACGTCATCTTCACATGTTTCAAATTTTCTACTTAAAATTGAACAAAGATAATTTCCGTTAAATTCATTTAGAGATTCTACAGGAGGTGAATCAACGGGGTTTCGGGATAAGGGATCACAATCGGTATGTACTCTACCTTTTCTATGCACGATTTCAAAATTATATGGCTGAAGTCGTAGTGCCCATCTGGCGGATCGACCATTGGGATCTTTGAAATTAATAAGATCTACTAGTGCTCTGTGATCGGTGACCACTTTAAATGGTCTACCATACAAGTAGGGACGGAATCTCTCTATTGCAAACAAAACAGCTAAACACTCAAGATCAGTAGCACTATAATTTTTCTCATATTTGCGGAGAGCTCGGGAAGCGTAAGCTAAAACTTTTTCAGTGCCGTTTTGCTGCTGTACAAGTGTAGCGCCTAAACCAAAGGTACTTGCATCAGTATGTATTTCTGTCGGGGAATGATCGTCGGGGTAACCAAGAATAGGGGAATTTACTAGACATTCCTTTAATTTATCAAATGCTTTCTGGGCTTCAAACGACCATTTAAAATTTTTAATATTTGTTAATGCCAATTCGTTTAAGGGCTTAGCAATAAATGAAAAACGAGGGATAAACCTTCGGTAGTATGAACACAAAGACACAAACGAATGGGTCTTTTTAGGTGTGGTGGGGAGGGGAAAATTAGTTACTGCTTTAACTTTCTCTGGATTAACTTCGATACCATGTTCGGAAATTACATGACCTAGGTATAATAGTTTTTGCATTGCCATTGAACATTTATTAGGTTGAAGTTTCAGTCCTGCTTTAGAAATAGCTGCTAGTACAGAGTTGATGTGTTCGAGATGCTCGGAAAAAGACTTTGAAAACACGACGATATCGTCTATGTAAATAAGCGCAATGGTCCATTTGAGTTGGCCTAAGACAGAGTCTGCTAACCGTTGAAAACTTTGGGCACTATTACATAAACCAAATGGCATGACCTTCCATTGATACAGACCGTCCGGTGTAATGAATGCTGTTTTTTCACGTGAGCTCTCATTTAGTGGTATTTGATGATACGCACTGTCACAGTCAAAAGTAGTGAAGTACTTTGCACCGGCCAGTCGATCTAGGGCATGACCACGGGGAATCAGATATTTCGATGCAGTCCCGCTCTAAAAGGTCATTTACGCAGTTATTGATTTTAGCTCTTTCTGGGAATGATACTCGGTAGGCACGCTGCTTTATAGGCCTGGAGTCTTCTGTTATAATGTGGTGTTCCACATTGTAACATGCATTTATAGGGGCTTTTTTATCATGAGTAAAGCAGTCAGTATATTTGTGCAACAATGCATTAAGTTGTTGCCTTTGTTCAAGAGATAAGTTCTCACCAAACTTAATTTGATTAAGCACGCTAGAAGGCTCTGTAGTATTTAAGCTAAACAAATTTTCTTTACTGACTGTATCTGTGCAATCACTAACTTCATCGAGATCACACACAATGGAGCTTTTCTCTAGTGGTTCAATGCTACCAAGATGTTCGTTTTCTTTTAAACGAAGTGGATAATTATTTAAATTCAAAACGAAAATTGAACCTCGCCCTCTCTTTAAGGAAATTATTGCAGAACCAATACCTATTTGCTTTTGTGCTTGCAAAGCGCGGTTTGCATTTACGATCACGTCAGCATTGATTTTGTTTTTCGAGCAGACACTAATACGGTGCATGCATTTAGGTGGTATGGTCACGCATTTAAGTACACGAATAAACTGGTAAGGTTCATGGCAACTTTCAGAAAATGAAGAAGTAGGGAGAGTTGTTACCTCAGGTACAATGGTAAAATCACTTTGACCAGATGGTATGTCTTGAATAGCTTGAGGGATATTATCATAGGCATTCTCATGCAAATTTTTAATTATGGTTGGTTCAGTTCTATTGATAGTGAGCGTTTTAGTGTCACATTGGATGCTGATTTTGTAAGCAGAGAGCCAATCCATACCTAACACGATGTCAGACGAAAGGTCGTTAACCAAGTAAAAACGCCATATCATTTCAATACCTTCAATGCACATGAAAAGTTCAATTTGTTCTTCAACAATATGTTGCCTATTATCTTCTACGGATAAATTAATGGAAAAAGGCTCAACTTTTGTCCGTCTGTAACAAGACTCTGGCAAATATGGTAATTTTTGTTGGCGGATAGCCGATATGGTGGCTCCAGTGTCTACTAAAGAATTATGTTCGATGCTGTTTACTTGTAGGGGCCATTGTAAAATTATGCGTCTGTACTGGGTTTGACGATAGTAACAAGGTAGTAGCTTACCAAAGATTTTTGTGTATTGCGTCGATGCTGTAGTAGCACCACCAATAGACATAGCATTAAGAAAAGAATTTATATGACTCGGGTTCTGTGCGTTGATATCTACATGTAAAGATTTTGGGGCTTGTGAAGAAAGAAGATTAGGCGAGTCACCTATATCGGAATATATAGAACGTTCATAAAGTAGATTGTTTGAAGAAAAATTACTTATAGAATCTGGAGGCTCTAGTGGCTCCAATTTATGACAAAAGTTCACGAAAGGTAGTTCAGGATTTACATATGAAAGTTCATGTTCAAGGACATTATAAATGTGTTCGTCTTCTCGCTGTTTTACATATGAAGAAGTATATGAAACACGCGGAAGGTTATCATCATGGGGAACGGAAAAATGTTGGTCTCGCAACCAACACCCTACTCGTTTCCCGCTTCTGCATTATCAAGGGCAAAAAGGTTACTTTGTCGAGCATTGCCATTGGGATTCGATTGAAAATTTGGTTGAATAGGAGCTTGGTAGTTGTTTTGCGGTGGCGCATAATTGTATGGATTAAAAAATGGAAATGGATAAGGGGCAAATTGAAAATTTTGGGGTGGCACAAATTGATGCTGATTTTGGTTTCGAGGTGGGTAGCCTCTATTATTTCTATGTCCGTTACTATTTTGGCTATTTCTGTTCTGCTGAACGCCGTTCGATTGGCGATTTTGCGGGTTTGCTTGTGTTTGGTTGTTATTTTGAGCGTTTTGTGGGGCTTGCCCTTGCTGTTGTGATGCCAGAAATTTTCTGCATTCTCTTTTTAAATGATTTGGTTTTTGGCAAAAATTACAGATGGGACGTCCATCAGCAGTATATTTATTCTGATGCTGTGGGGGACGAGTTTGGTTATTATTTTGACCTATTTGTCTCATAGATGCTGATGTATTTGTTTGATTATTTGATGACGAAGCCGTAGGTGGTGGCTTGGGTGGGCTATGCGTCGTGCGACTCTCGACTAATGATCGCAGTTTAATCAAAAACTCATGACACGTAGGTATGGTTTGAACTGAAAACAAGGATTTTACGTCCTCAGGTAGACCACGTATTAAATTTTGAACTTTTTTAAGCTCTGACATAGAAGGGTCACAATGTCTTAGTATTTCTAATTTGGTGGCTACGTATGTTTGAGGATCCTGTCCCCATGCAAATGTGGTCTTTTTATTTTTAGCCCTATACATTGACTGCATGGAACTGTGATCGAAAAAATTTGAAAGATCTGATTTGATATTTCGTTCCCAGACATTTCTAAAATCTGCCTCATTTCGACAAGCAGCTAGGTGAACATTGTAGGTGGGGAGCATAGATTGAAAAAATTTCTTTGCATCACCCTCAAGAAATCTATCGAGATTTCTACATAGAAATGTGAAAGAGAGACCGAAATCTCTAATGTCAGTTTCTATTTGACCTAACCAATCTTCGATTCTACCTGTGCCATCATATTTACGAATATGTGCAATTATTTCCGCGAGGGAAATAAAAGGGGTCGGGGTCATAGACGTACCTGAGCTAAAAGTTGTAGTAGCTCCTCCTGGCAATGTTGCCGACGAGGTGGAAGAAGTATGCGTACTTGTGGTAGTCGCAGTCGTTCTCGCACCGTAAGATCCCGATGAGGTGGAAGCTGTCGAAGTTGTGTTGGTCGCGGCAGTAGCCGCTACTGTGGTTGGTGGGCTCATACTGAAAAATCAGACACAAAATGGTAATAACGGAATAATAAAAAAAATGGACGAATTTAAAAGAGTAAGATGTTTTAACCAAAATCCTTATTGCTGCTCCTTCGTGGGACTAAAGTGATGAAAAAAACAAATATTAGCTCGTGTTCTTCTCTAGTATTAAAATAGTCGATGATAAAATAAATTAAACGTAAAATACACCGTTTTCCTCTGCAGCGGAAAACCGTTAAAACTTTTTTACTTACCAGGAAAAATTGCGGAAATCGAAACTGCCATCTCCACCAAGTGTGGTGTGGGTTATTTTAGGTAATGGATGAGATACCGATGGTAACCTACGCCTTTTGAGATGTAGCTCCGGTAGTGAATTATTGAGTTGCAACGCACTTGGCTAATTTATAAGACTGCCTACTCAATGAATTTTTAACGAACTCCCAGGTTTCCAATAAAAACAAAGTGGTTTCTGAATTTATTCTAAAGTTTCCAAAAGACTTAATAATAATTATTTTACAAGAAAAACTGAGGATGAAGAGAGATCCTCTTGACAAGACCAGTTGGGAATAAGTGAAGTTAAGAAATAAGAAGTACACGTCGTTTTATAAACTCAAGTTACAATTGACAGGGATACAAAATACATAAATAAGAATAACGGGACGGGAGACTGATGTGATGAGATGAGAAGGTTGATTGGCTGTGAAGATGCTCACAGCTAAGGAGACCAATCGCTTTGACTTGTTGTGGACTCGACGATATGACAGTATGCATACACGATGTTAGTTGTAGAAATACCACACTACCCCTCGATCAGAAGGCAGACGACTCGGCTGCACTGAAAAAAACTAAGAAAAAAAACTTTGGGGAACACAATTATTGGTACCGGGACATTAGACCTTGAATAAAAAGTGGGTCAAAGTATGTATGAGTTGGACAATACCACTCATCATACTGTAAGACAATGTCGCAAATTTGACATCGTCCGATACCGGCACCATAGCGCAGGCTCATCAGAGGAATAGGTGGTCCAAGAGGAACACCAACGGTCACCAACTGTGGACAACTGCGAATCTTGTGTCCGGGCATCTTGCAATGAAAACAGGAGAAAGGCTTTTTCATGTCTTCCTCAGGATCAACTTTCGGAACAGTTACGGGTTCCAGAGTGAGTTGTGGTTTATCAGTTGTTGGAAAACTTTTATTTTCCGAAGTCTCCAGGGTAGTCGGATTTGTCTCGTCACATTGATCAAGATCTTCAGATAATAACGCATCTTCTATTTCTTTAGGAATCTCAATATAGTCATCATCATCATACATGTCCATAGTGCTTTTGGTATATACAAAAAAAGGTTAACATATATCATTTAAACTGATTATATCGTACTCTTTTAAAATGTTTATCAATTTAATGTCTTCCGTTTTTGAGCGTAACCGTTGACCACGACCAGAACTTCGTTTTCCTCCCACCTCATCTGATGGATCAAATCGCTTTACTGGCTTACGAGTACGAGTACTGCGACGGAGAATGGTAGTAGAATCAGAGGGAATGCTGGCGATAGAACCATCATCCTTCTCTGACAAATCAGTAGGAGATTCTGGGTATGGCTCGGGGCATATGGATTCATTGGGATTTTTAAAAACTGTACTTGAATTTGTCGTATCAGGGTTATTTAAATTGAATAAAACGGTACTAGTCTCAGCTGAACGCGGGTTATCGCTTTGACTTGAGCCAGCAGAATAAAAATTGTTTCCAGAAGAATTATTTTTAATAGAAGAATTGTGTGCACTATTCACTGAAGAAGTTGAACTAGTACTTTCAGAAGATTTCCTATCATGAAAAGATTTGCTACTTTTTGAATCAGACGTTTCGAAATTAGAAATTGTAACGGGTATTACTGGGGAATTAGACTGTTGTGTATTGTTGACATTAATTTGCGGTATGTGGTCATTTGCAGTTGTTACACTTTGTGCAACTACTGTATTAGTTTGTGTCTGTATTATATGCTCATCGTCAGTAATAACGACGCATTCATTATCGGACTCTATATCAGAAAAATGGTAAGGTAAGTGCCATTTCTTAAGGGCTCTAACGCATACATTTCTTATTCTTTTACCATGTACGGGTTGTAAATGTGTTGGGCGGGCGTCTTCTACCTCGTAATTGATTGGACCTGTTTGACGTAGAATTTTAAAGGGGCCCATCCAGGATGGTTGCCACTTTGCGACTTTACCTTTAATTGCTCTGCTTATTGCAACAGCAACAAAATCACCTATCTGATATGACACATTGGGATGTTTTAAATCAAATTCATCTTTGCATTTTGATTGGTATGCTATTGTATTTAAAAATGCTTCGTGTTGAGCTTTGTGCGCACGGGATCTTAGGTTCCTAGTAATATTTGCACTGGAGTCATCGTTCGGGAATAAATTTAATGTCTCAAAACTAACGGGATTAGTTAAATCGCTTTTAATGATGGGGTCTCTTCCGAAAAGAGTGAAAAAAGGACTTTGTTTAGTAATTTTATGTTGCGTAATGTTATAAGAATAAACTACGCGTGCTAAATGCTGGTCCCAGATTTTTTCATTGGCATCTATTACTTTAGCCATACTTCTTTGCAGAGTATCGTGACATCGTTCACACACTGCGTTGGTTTCAGGGTGTCTTGCAGTAGCAAATACTAGTTTTGTTCCGTATGTTTTGCAAAAATTTTGAAAATCATGGGATTTGAAAGCGGAATCTTGATCTGCTATAATTTCTTGCGGGATAGAATGACGGAAGAAAATAAAATTTTCTAAGATATGCATTGCATATTTAGTGGTATCTTGTGGAATAGCATAGGCTTCAAGGTAACGTGTTAAGTGGTCAATGACCGTAAAAATATGCACATTTCTCTTTGGATGCGTCACAGGAAACGGTCCAACAAAATCGATTCCAATTCGTGTAAATGGAATTTTAGGAGGGTCAATGGGCTGCATTTCCCCAGGCGTTGCACCGACACGGCGATTAAAAAGTTGGCAAACTTGACAGCTACGACAAAATTCCAACGTATGTTTATACATACGGGGCCAGTAAAATCTGGACTTAATTAAGTTCCATGTCTTTTCAATGCCTAAATGACTAGCACTAACGGCATGAATATCGGTAAGAAGTTGTTTTCTAAGACAGGAAGGTATAACAAGTCGCCATAATCTACCGTTTTCATCTGTATTCAGCTTATAAAGAATGTCGCCTTCTAATTTAAAGCTGGACAGTTTTGCTTTAGGTACTGATAACTGCTTTTCATTGACTTCATCATTATTTAATATTTGCAAAGACTCTATGAATGGACGAATTTTATTATCGCTGTACTGTAACTCACCAAAGCTGTCACCTTGTAATGCGCACAATGAAAATAATTTGCCAGTTGCTATTGAACACAATTTAACGTCATCTTCACATGTTTCAAATTTTCTACTTAAAATTGAACAAAGATAATTTCCGTTAAATTCATTTAGAGATTCTACAGGAGGTGAATCAACGGGGTTTCGGGATAAGGGATCACAATCGGTATGTACTCTACCTTTTCTATGCACGATTTCAAAATTATATGGCTGAAGTCGTAGTGCCCATCTGGCGGATCGACCATTGGGATCTTTGAAATTAATAAGATCTACTAGTGCTCTGTGATCGGTGACCACTTTAAATGGTCTACCATACAAGTAGGGACGGAATCTCTCTATTGCAAACAAAACAGCTAAACACTCAAGATCAGTAGCACTATAATTTTTCTCATATTTGCGGAGAGCTCGGGAAGCGTAAGCTAAAACTTTTTCAGTGCCGTTTTGCTGCTGTACAAGTGTAGCGCCTAAACCAAAGGTACTTGCATCAGTATGTATTTCTGTCGGGGAATGATCGTCGGGGTAACCAAGAATAGGGGAATTTACTAGACATTCCTTTAATTTATCAAATGCTTTCTGGGCTTCAAACGACCATTTAAAATTTTTAATATTTGTTAATGCCAATTCGTTTAAGGGCTTAGCAATAAATGAAAAACGAGGGATAAACCTTCGGTAGTATGAACACAAAGACACAAACGAATGGGTCTTTTTAGGTGTGGTGGGGAGGGGAAAATTAGTTACTGCTTTAACTTTCTCTGGATTAACTTCGATACCATGTTCGGAAATTACATGACCTAGGTATAATAGTTTTTGCATTGCCATTGAACATTTATTAGGTTGAAGTTTCAGTCCTGCTTTAGAAATAGCTGCTAGTACAGAGTTGATGTGTTCGAGATGCTCGGAAAAAGACTTTGAAAACACGACGATATCGTCTATGTAAATAAGCGCAATGGTCCATTTGAGTTGGCCTAAGACAGAGTCTGCTAACCGTTGAAAACTTTGGGCACTATTACATAAACCAAATGGCATGACCTTCCATTGATACAGACCGTCCGGTGTAATGAATGCTGTTTTTTCACGTGAGCTCTCATTTAGTGGTATTTGATGATACGCACTGTCACAGTCAAAAGTAGTGAAGTACTTTGCACCGGCCAGTCGATCTAGGGCATCATCTATTCTAGGTAACGGATAATTATCCTTCTTTGTGACTGAGTTGAGTTTCCTAAAGTCAATACAAAAACGAATACTACCGTCCTTTTTAGGTACTAGCACAACTGGTGATGACCACGGGGAATCAGATATTTCGATGCAGTCCCGCTCTAAAAGGTCATTTACGCAGTTATTGATTTTAGCTCTTTCTGGGAATGATACTCGGTAGGCACGCTGCTTTATAGGCCTGGAGTCTTCTGTTATAATGTGGTGTTCCACATTGTAACATGCATTTATAGGGGCTTTTTTATCATGAGTAAAGCAGTCAGTATATTTGTGCAACAATGCATTAAGTTGTTGCCTTTGTTCAAGAGATAAGTTCTCACCAAACTTAATTTGATTAAGCACGCTAGAAGGCTCTGTAGTATTTAAGCTAAACAAATTTTCTTTACTGACTGTATCTGTGCAATCACTAACTTCATCGAGATCACACACAATGGAGCTTTTCTCTAGTGGTTCAATGCTACCAAGATGTTCGTTTTCTTTTAAACGAAGTGGATAATTATTTAAATTCAAAACGAAAATTGAACCTCGCCCTCTCTTTAAGGAAATTATTGCAGAACCAATACCTATTTGCTTTTGTGCTTGCAAAGCGCGGTTTGCATTTACGATCACGTCAGCATTGATTTTGTTTTTCGAGCAGACACTAATACGGTGCATGCATTTAGGTGGTATGGTCACGCATTTAAGTACACGAATAAACTGGTAAGGTTCATGGCAACTTTCAGAAAATGAAGAAGTAGGGAGAGTTGTTACCTCAGGTACAATGGTAAAATCACTTTGACCAGATGGTATGTCTTGAATAGCTTGAGGGATATTATCATAGGCATTCTCATGCAAATTTTTAATTATGGTTGGTTCAGTTCTATTGATAGTGAGCGTTTTAGTGTCACATTGGATGCTGATTTTGTAAGCAGAGAGCCAATCCATACCTAACACGATGTCAGACGAAAGGTCGTTAACCAAGTAAAAACGCCATATCATTTCAATACCTTCAATGCACATGAAAAGTTCAATTTGTTCTTCAACAATATGTTGCCTATTATCTTCTACGGATAAATTAATGGAAAAAGGCTCAACTTTTGTCCGTCTGTAACAAGACTCTGGCAAATATGGTAATTTTTGTTGGCGGATAGCCGATATGGTGGCTCCAGTGTCTACTAAAGAATTATGTTCGATGCTGTTTACTTGTAGGGGCCATTGTAAAATTATGCGTCTGTACTGGGTTTGACGATAGTAACAAGGTAGTAGCTTACCAAAGATTTTTGTGTATTGCGTCGATGCTGTAGTAGCACCACCAATAGACATAGCATTAAGAAAAGAATTTATATGACTCGGGTTCTGTGCGTTGATATCTACATGTAAAGATTTTGGGGCTTGTGAAGAAAGAAGATTAGGCGAGTCACCTATATCGGAATATATAGAACGTTCATAAAGTAGATTGTTTGAAGAAAAATTACTTATAGAATCTGGAGGCTCTAGTGGCTCCAATTTATGACAAAAGTTCACGAAAGGTAGTTCAGGATTTACATATGAAAGTTCATGTTCAAGGACATTATAAATGTGTTCGTCTTCTCGCTGTTTTACATATGAAGAAGTATATGAAACACGCGGAAGGTTATCATCATGGGGAACGGAAAAATGTTGGTCTCGCAACCAACACCCTACTCGTTTCCCGCTTCTGCATTATCAAGGGCAAAAAGGTTACTTTGTCGAGCATTGCCATTGGGATTCGATTGAAAATTTGGTTGAATAGGAGCTTGGTAGTTGTTTTGCGGTGGCGCATAATTGTATGGATTAAAAAATGGAAATGGATAAGGGGCAAATTGAAAATTTTGGGGTGGCACAAATTGATGCTGATTTTGGTTTCGAGGTGGGTAGCCTCTATTATTTCTATGTCCGTTACTATTTTGGCTATTTCTGTTCTGCTGAACGCCGTTCGATTGGCGATTTTGCGGGTTTGCTTGTGTTTGGTTGTTATTTTGAGCGTTTTGTGGGGCTTGCCCTTGCTGTTGTGATGCCAGAAATTTTCTGCATTCTCTTTTTAAATGATTTGGTTTTTGGCAAAAATTACAGATGGGACGTCCATCAGCAGTATATTTATTCTGATGCTGTGGGGGACGAGTTTGGTTATTATTTTGACCTATTTGTCTCATAGATGCTGATGTATTTGTTTGATTATTTGATGACGAAGCCGTAGGTGGTGGCTTGGGTGGGCTATGCGTCGTGCGACTCTCGACTAATGATCGCAGTTTAATCAAAAACTCATGACACGTAGGTATGGTTTGAACTGAAAACAAGGATTTTACGTCCTCAGGTAGACCACGTATTAAATTTTGAACTTTTTTAAGCTCTGACATAGAAGGGTCACAATGTCTTAGTATTTCTAATTTGGTGGCTACGTATGTTTGAGGATCCTGTCCCCATGCAAATGTGGTCTTTTTATTTTTAGCCCTATACATTGACTGCATGGAACTGTGATCGAAAAAATTTGAAAGATCTGATTTGATATTTCGTTCCCAGACATTTCTAAAATCTGCCTCATTTCGACAAGCAGCTAGGTGAACATTGTAGGTGGGGAGCATAGATTGAAAAAATTTCTTTGCATCACCCTCAAGAAATCTATCGAGATTTCTACATAGAAATGTGAAAGAGAGACCGAAATCTCTAATGTCAGTTTCTATTTGACCTAACCAATCTTCGATTCTACCTGTGCCATCATATTTACGAATATGTGCAATTATTTCCGCGAGGGAAATAAAAGGGGTCGGGGTCATAGACGTACCTGAGCTAAAAGTTGTAGTAGCTCCTCCTGGCAATGTTGCCGACGAGGTGGAAGAAGTATGCGTACTTGTGGTAGTCGCAGTCGTTCTCGCACCGTAAGATCCCGATGAGGTGGAAGCTGTCGAAGTTGTGTTGGTCGCGGCAGTAGCCGCTACTGTGGTTGGTGGGCTCATACTGAAAAATCAGACACAAAATGGTAATAACGGAATAATAAAAAAAATGGACGAATTTAAAAGAGTAAGATGTTTTAACCAAAATCCTTATTGCTGCTCCTTCGTGGGACTAAAGTGATGAAAAAAACAAATATTAGCTCGTGTTCTTCTCTAGTATTAAAATAGTCGATGATAAAATAAATTAAACGTAAAATACACCGTTTTCCTCTGCAGCGGAAAACCGTTAAAACTTTTTTACTTACCAGGAAAAATTGCGGAAATCGAAACTGCCATCTCCACCAAGTGTGGTGTGGGTTATTTTAGGTAATGGATGAGATACCGATGGTAACCTACGCCTTTTGAGATGTAGCTCCGGTAGTGAATTATTGAGTTGCAACGCACTTGGCTAATTTATAAGACTGCCTACTCAATGAATTTTTAACGAACTCCCAGGTTTCCAATAAAAACAAAGTGGTTTCTGAATTTATTCTAAAGTTTCCAAAAGACTTAATAATAATTATTTTACAAGAAAAACTGAGGATGAAGAGAGATCCTCTTGACAAGACCAGTTGGGAATAAGTGAAGTTAAGAAATAAGAAGTACACGTCGTTTTATAAACTCAAGTTACAATTGACAGGGATACAAAATACATAAATAAGAATAACGGGACGGGAGACTGATGTGATGAGATGAGAAGGTTGATTGGCTGTGAAGATGCTCACAGCTAAGGAGACCAATCGCTTTGACTTGTTGTGGACTCGACGATATGACAGTATGCATACACGATGTTAGTTGTAGAAATACCACACTACCCCTCGATCAGAAGGCAGACGACTCGGCTGCACTGAAAAAAACTAAGAAAAAAAACTTTGGGGAACACAATTATTGGTACCGGGACATTAGACCTTGAATAAAAAGTGGGTCAAAGTATGTATGAGTTGGACAATACCACTCATCATACTGTAAGACAATGTCGCAAATTTGACATCGTCCGATACCGGCACCATAGCGCAGGCTCATCAGAGGAATAGGTGGTCCAAGAGGAACACCAACGGTCACCAACTGTGGACAACTGCGAATCTTGTGTCCGGGCATCTTGCAATGAAAACAGGAGAAAGGCTTTTTCATGTCTTCCTCAGGATCAACTTTCGGAACAGTTACGGGTTCCAGAGTGAGTTGTGGTTTATCAGTTGTTGGAAAACTTTTATTTTCCGAAGTCTCCAGGGTAGTCGGATTTGTCTCGTCACATTGATCAAGATCTTCAGATAATAACGCATCTTCTATTTCTTTAGGAATCTCAATATAGTCATCATCATCATACATGTCCATAGTGCTTTTGGTATATACAAAAAAAGGTTAACATATATCATTTAAACTGATTATATCGTACTCTTTTAAAATGTTTATCAATTTAATGTCTTCCGTTTTTGAGCGTAACCGTTGACCACGACCAGAACTTCGTTTTCCTCCCACCTCATCTGATGGATCAAATCGCTTTACTGGCTTACGAGTACGAGTACTGCGACGGAGAATGGTAGTAGAATCAGAGGGAATGCTGGCGATAGAACCATCATCCTTCTCTGACAAATCAGTAGGAGATTCTGGGTATGGCTCGGGGCATATGGATTCATTGGGATTTTTAAAAACTGTACTTGAATTTGTCGTATCAGGGTTATTTAAATTGAATAAAACGGTACTAGTCTCAGCTGAACGCGGGTTATCGCTTTGACTTGAGCCAGCAGAATAAAAATTGTTTCCAGAAGAATTATTTTTAATAGAAGAATTGTGTGCACTATTCACTGAAGAAGTTGAACTAGTACTTTCAGAAGATTTCCTATCATGAAAAGATTTGCTACTTTTTGAATCAGACGTTTCGAAATTAGAAATTGTAACGGGTATTACTGGGGAATTAGACTGTTGTGTATTGTTGACATTAATTTGCGGTATGTGGTCATTTGCAGTTGTTACACTTTGTGCAACTACTGTATTAGTTTGTGTCTGTATTATATGCTCATCGTCAGTAATAACGACGCATTCATTATCGGACTCTATATCAGAAAAATGGTAAGGTAAGTGCCATTTCTTAAGGGCTCTAACGCATACATTTCTTATTCTTTTACCATGTACGGGTTGTAAATGTGTTGGGCGGGCGTCTTCTACCTCGTAATTGATTGGACCTGTTTGACGTAGAATTTTAAAGGGGCCCATCCAGGATGGTTGCCACTTTGCGACTTTACCTTTAATTGCTCTGCTTATTGCAACAGCAACAAAATCACCTATCTGATATGACACATTGGGATGTTTTAAATCAAATTCATCTTTGCATTTTGATTGGTATGCTATTGTATTTAAAAATGCTTCGTGTTGAGCTTTGTGCGCACGGGATCTTAGGTTCCTAGTAATATTTGCACTGGAGTCATCGTTCGGGAATAAATTTAATGTCTCAAAACTAACGGGATTAGTTAAATCGCTTTTAATGATGGGGTCTCTTCCGAAAAGAGTGAAAAAAGGACTTTGTTTAGTAATTTTATGTTGCGTAATGTTATAAGAATAAACTACGCGTGCTAAATGCTGGTCCCAGATTTTTTCATTGGCATCTATTACTTTAGCCATACTTCTTTGCAGAGTATCGTGACATCGTTCACACACTGCGTTGGTTTCAGGGTGTCTTGCAGTAGCAAATACTAGTTTTGTTCCGTATGTTTTGCAAAAATTTTGAAAATCATGGGATTTGAAAGCGGAATCTTGATCTGCTATAATTTCTTGCGGGATAGAATGACGGAAGAAAATAAAATTTTCTAAGATATGCATTGCATATTTAGTGGTATCTTGTGGAATAGCATAGGCTTCAAGGTAACGTGTTAAGTGGTCAATGACCGTAAAAATATGCACATTTCTCTTTGGATGCGTCACAGGAAACGGTCCAACAAAATCGATTCCAATTCGTGTAAATGGAATTTTAGGAGGGTCAATGGGCTGCATTTCCCCAGGCGTTGCACCGACACGGCGATTAAAAAGTTGGCAAACTTGACAGCTACGACAAAATTCCAACGTATGTTTATACATACGGGGCCAGTAAAATCTGGACTTAATTAAGTTCCATGTCTTTTCAATGCCTAAATGACTAGCACTAACGGCATGAATATCGGTAAGAAGTTGTTTTCTAAGACAGGAAGGTATAACAAGTCGCCATAATCTACCGTTTTCATCTGTATTCAGCTTATAAAGAATGTCGCCTTCTAATTTAAAGCTGGACAGTTTTGCTTTAGGTACTGATAACTGCTTTTCATTGACTTCATCATTATTTAATATTTGCAAAGACTCTATGAATGGACGAATTTTATTATCGCTGTACTGTAACTCACCAAAGCTGTCACCTTGTAATGCGCACAATGAAAATAATTTGCCAGTTGCTATTGAACACAATTTAACGTCATCTTCACATGTTTCAAATTTTCTAC
>JAHZNB010007718.1:0-10471 GCA_027744295.1 Callyntrura guangdongensis | reverse complement strand
TGCTCATCTACATTCGATTCTTTCGTTTTCTTGGAGGCTACATTGATTCATAAGTAGTAGTAGTTCCTTTGAAAAGTGTAGAAATATGGAAAAATGTTTTTCTCTGTAGGTATTCTACAGAATCTACGTTACATCCTCGTAAACCCAATATGAGTGTATTGGGGTAAAGTAAGCAAATAAATAGAGAAAAAACTCATTTTTTACTTTCTGTGAACCTAATTAAAAAAGGTATACATTGGTGTGTAATATAGGTTCAACCAGTTCAGTGGCAATTCCACTCCAGCAATAACAACAACAACAACAACACTCAACTATTACAATTCCCATTGTTCTGTTTTCATGCAACAACTGCACAAAATTACAATGCAATATGCAATGGTACGTTTGTGGAAAAAATGGAAGTTGTACAACTCAGCCAGGAGTAACACCACACAACTTTGTGTGTGTATTTATCTGAGAGCAGCGACGAGGGTAGAATTTTCTGAAAAGCAACGCAAGTTTCAGTGTTTGCTCGCTCTCAAACAGCTCACAACACAAAACTCATATAATATCTCTACTACTTTTGCTTGGCTTGGTTTAGTTTTTGTTCTTTGTAATATCCCATAGGTCTCCACTCTGCTTGGCCAGCTCAAACATTACATTAGATTGCCCTGTAAAGTTTGTGCTCGTGCTGTTCTTCTTCGTCGTCTCTTCTCTGCGTTTACTAAGAGAGAGAGAGAGAGCGTGCGTTGTTGTTGTAACGAGCCATTCGATGAATAGTTCACTCAGTCCTTTCAGTCTCACTTCAGCCCCCAGCGGCTGCACAAGCCTAGACTATAAGCTTAAGCTACACTTACAGCAACCAAAGGTAATTGTAATAAAGGAAAGGCGAAAAGAAAAGAAAGCAGCGTGCTGGTGAAAAAAACGCACACGAAAAAAATATCAACTTCTGTGTACTTCTTTCTTCAGTTATTTTGTTAAATCCTTACGAAATACTTTTATCATCACCGTTGTTTTTTTCCTTGGTGTATTTTTCTCTCTTTATTTTGCCGTTGCATAAGTATACACTGTCATCGTCATCATTAACAACAACACACGAGAAAAAGAACAAAACAGCAAGATCAGCAGGAATAAAAGACAGTGCATTGCTTCAATCTACACAGAACAGTAAAGGTTGTTATTTTTATTGTTTCTAGAGACATGCACGAACTCGTTCTTTCTCTGTCGTTTCAGTAAACAAGTTTACGTAAACAGAAATAAAGACTGTATGGTACTTCCCAATACCCGTGTCTGATGTGCATGATGTTTCTTTGAAAAGAGGGGAAAAAATTGAACTCATCAAGGTAAAATTTTCTATATACTGTAATGTCAAAGAAATAAGTGACTGTACCCTGTCAACTAGCAAATATATACCTGGAACTGACACACATACACATATGACAGCAATATCCTTTAAGTACTCTCACTTACCTATTATTACTTACCCTTGTTCCTGGCTGCTTTAGTCACACTTTCTTCAACTTAAATTGAACAGCAACATCAGACAGGAGAAATAGACAGAGCAGAAAAAATAGATTCCCTTTTCCCTGTCTTGTTTCTTTCTGTCTCTTTTCCTCCCTCTGTCTCCGCGTCTCATCTCACCTGAGTCCACCGACAAGTGGAATGGAATGAAATGTAAGCAAAAAAGGAAACTAAGAAAAGGGAAAAACTCTTGAGGCAATCTTTTCCTCTTGACTGTCTTCTCCTTTCACGAGTCACTATATGATATTCTGAAAGAAAAGGTACACACATACATACACACACAACACACAACAGCAACTACTACCCTTTTTCCTCTTACACAATAAGATATAGAAACAAAGCAAATTTTTGCATTAAAAGATTTTTCCTGTAGTTGTTACTGTTTCATCTCACCTGACGCTAAGCTGTCGTTGTTGTTTTTGTTCCAGATGTAAAAACAGACTTTCTCTTGTAGAAAACTTGAATATTACATAAAATACACTGGTGACAGTGGCAGTGTGGCAGCAGCAGTTTTGGTGAATCTGCTCAGTTGGCAGGTTGACATTATTTGCTTTGTTACCCCACGTTAAAGAGGAGAATTTCTGCTGCTGTTGCACCCGACCTGGGGAATTCGCGTTGGTTTTTCTTCCCTATTCAACTCCAATATGCTGTGCATATACAGACCATGAAGAACGTTTTGTGATGTTTCAGTAAAACGAAAGAAAAAACTGCTGTGCAATTTGTTGTGGTGCTTTGAAATATTTTGAAGAACCTGTTCGTTTTCCCTCCGTTGTTGATGATACACACACCCATGAAGCTGCCAACGCGCCTGGAAATAAACGAAGGAAAAGGCAAGTCACAAAGTGCTATTTTATACTAAAATTACTAAGGTGTAGACTATGAATACTTTTAGTTTGATTATACATAGTACGGAAAACTATCAGTACTAGTGCCACAATGGTACTTAAATCTTTGTTTTGTACCCTCACTCTTAAATATCTGTAGTGGATGCATTGGTAGTAGAAAAGACGGTATACACACGAAAACACGTTACGTTGAAATCCTGTCGTGGTAAACACACACAATTCAACACAAATAACAATAACACGTTTCTACCTTGAGGATATTCTTGATCTTTGTTAATGCCAGGAAAGAAACAGCTAGAAAACTATCCCAAGAGATACTTGAAGAAACGACAACTACCACGGCTGCTGCTGCTTTGGTTTCAAAACAAAAGGGATAAGAGAGCACGCCAAAATGTATTTAATACGTCGTTGCCTTCCTCTTATCATCAGTCCCTCTGAAATGTAAATTGATGAAACGTAAAAGAGCAGGAAAAATATCTGTGCATGCTACATTAAAATCGTGTCTTTCTCCGTCTTGAATTCCCCGCTATTGGTAGAGCAAGCTGGACAGGGATGAAAGTTGTTTGGTGAGTGAGTAGCTTTAGCTATTCTTGTTTTCCTGGCAAAAAATTCTGCGTTTCTTACAAAGAAACAAACGAGTGAATAGACACAAGTCTGCGGAAAACGCAGAGAAGACTATTTACCTCACAAACAGCGAAATAAGACGAGTCAGCTTGTTTCATTGTATGTGCCGAAAAACAAGCGAATTAGAGAGCGAAAAAAAGTTTTTTCCTGCTCATTTTGTCTGTTATTTCATTTTGTACAATCCCATCACTATCATCAGCAGAAGTAGCAAACTTCAGCGTCATTTTCATGCTACGAGTCTGCAAAGAACTTTATGTTAAAAGTGGTACACCTGCTGGATAAATATTGCTACTTTCTCTCTTTAAATGTTTGCTTGTTTCCGTTGGACCTCAGGTGAGCCGCTTTTTCTGTTTTTGCTTGAAACTAAATTATCCCTCTTATTTTTTTAAAAAAACCGGCAGGTATTGCGTCAGAATACTATTTTTCCCTGTGAATATACATCGTATTCCCATAATCATAATCATCGTCACCGTTGTCGTCGTCGCAAGAAAAAAGTCATTCTTTTTCACTGTTTTGTCGTCTTTGTCGTTCCCTTTGAAAGCGTATGCTTCTGTTATAGTTATTACTATAACTTGTGATAGAATGAAGCACACTCAATTTAGCAATTTTAACATTTACATATACGTCGCTGTAACACACTACTATTGTGCTGGTGTTGGTTGGAAGTGGTTTGAATGTTGCCATTCAGACGCCTACGCCTCGCGCTGCTTTTCACAGAAAAAAAGTTAGAAAGCTTATTTTGCACGAGAGTTTTATAAATAGTAAATGCTGAAAGAATACAAAATACACACGGGCCGCTTTGTACTTATTGGGTGTTGTTCGTGTACACAACATTGAAGCATTGAAATAGGCAGTAGTGCAATCATGAGAAAAGATTATCGGTCGGCACTGGCAGGCCGAGGCAGAGGCAAAAAACTTTTTTGAAATTCCCCAAAAGTGTTTGGAATATTTGCAGAGCATTATAACTATAACACTCTTGATTGCTTATAATGCCTTTACGTGAGCATTACGACGGCGTATTTTCATCAAGAATCAATGAAAGTTTCGTTGTGTGTATCAAAGAGCTTATATTATAGAACTGTATACGTACGTATCTCTAATAATGTGTATATTTATTTGCGAACGAATATTGAACACGTCGCTCGTCGGTACACCCTTTACTAGAAGAAATTCTATTGCTATTGGCTATACACTGTGCAATAAATGAGAGGCAGACAAGTTTAGGACATAAACACATGATGCAGTAATCATCAATTTTATAAAAAAGCAAACATCATTCATCACACCACATCAACAGTGTTATCTAAAAATATTACTTTAATGATAGTACAGTAAAAATAAAAATTGGGCCAGTCCTTTTTTTATTATATTTTATTACTGTTAATGATAAAGTTTTGTAACTTTTTGCTGCTACTGCTACATATGCATATCTCTTTCTGTATCTCGAGTTTCTTGCTGTTACGCCAAATGGTCAATCTCTTGCAAATAAATTGAACCGGTAGACACTGGCTACAAGACAAACAATAATAAAATATATTATGTGAAACACAGAGAGAAGCTGGATTTGTTCCAAATCTAATCGATTTATTTGATCGCATGATTACAACGTGATGCCCATAAATCTGCATTACCCATACAGTAGCAGCAAAAATACTCTGCCAGAGTTATTCAGAAATTGATAGGATAGTAACGACAATCTAAGAAAGGAAACGGCAAAAAATAGAAAAGTACACTTTGTGTGTTAGTTTTCAGGAAAGAGAGTCAGTGATGGAGAGAAAAAGACAACATGTCATGTACCTATCATGTAAACTTAGGAATGTACCTATCGAGAGAGAGAGAGAGACGGCTATGACGGAGACAAAAGTCGATGGATATATATACGGGGTCACTCACTACTACTGCTGTGCTTCTACAGAGATCTTGATCAGTATTCAATGCAAAACTCGAGTCTTGTAGTTAATCCACGTCAGATCAATTGGGACTTGCTGTCATCTACTGCTCTTCTCTGCTTTACCAGTAACAACAAAACAAAGCAGCAGCGAGCCGAGTGCGTGATAAACATAAACAAAATGCTCATCGGACGGAACGGAGGCATAGATTATATGTATAAATGTATAGCTATATGTATATATCCTCTCTTTTTCATTCATGAGTTTTGCATGAAAAAACGCAAAAGTCACAGATAAATACCTATCTATTTGAATAAAAGTTCGGATAGAAAATTGAAGTCAAGTAATTCGAAGAGAACACGGCGAAATATGTACCTCCAATAATCAATCCATGCATTATTTATTTATTATTATCATACAGAGGCACAAAAGAAACTAGAATTCCGACTTTGGTAAGGTAGAAGGAAGAACGAAGCAAAGTGACAGTGTCGAACGCATAATATTTCACAAAATAAATGCAAGGAAGCATGAAGATTTCTCTTTGATTGTTTTGTTTTTGTATTGACTTTCTTTTGACTTATTCACGACTCACGACAACACTCAGAGGCAAATCCTTTGTAGAGGTGTTTGTATAGGTAGATAACTTGTACTTTTTCATTTATTAGCGGAAAGCGAAACATTATTCCACAAAACTCACGTTTGATCTTTTTAACCTTTAACGAAGCTGACTTTATGTACTCTGATTTTGGCCAAAAAAGCTGTAATTCAAGTTGATCCTTCCAATAATATTTTCTAAAACCAAGTAGATACAAAATATAGCTGTTTATAAAAAAAACTTTGAATGTTTTTCTCGGCAGTTTATCCGCTATTGACTGTCACTGATTCGCATGTACTCCTGACTTTATGAAAAATAATAATCATAATAATAATGTACTATTATCTCTTAATCTGTCACTTTGATGGGATACAGCCATTACAGCGTTTTATGGTGTGATAATCAAGAAAAATATGGGAGTAAAAAATGAAAAGCTGCAAAGTAGCACGACATAAAAATTGAGATATAATGACATAAATTTGAAAGATTTTACGGGGGACGGAAACTAGAATCAGCGGGATTAAGGAAAAAGATCAAGGTTCAAATTAAGACATGCATCAGTCATTGACTGAGTGCATCAAAGTGGCAATAAAAATGTCTACTTTCTTTCTAAACAGATGTACCAAACGTTGTTTTTGTTATGTAGGAAGTAAAAATAAAAATCTGATGTCAAAGACGTTGAAACTTTTTTTCATATACAAATAGGCTTGTACAAAAGGCATATATCCACTGGGATATTTCTAATACCCCGCATAGTGGTGTATAAAATAAGCCGGTAGAATGTGACTAGCTACCAGAAGTTGTAAGTAAAATGCATTTGACGGAGAGGGGGAAACGAGCTGGTTTTATGCATGTCACAAAAGTCTGACGCAATAACAACTTTAAGATACCACCAAGAAGAGGGAAAAGGAAAATATGTGAACTGTGAACATGTGCGTAGTAGAAGAATCTCGGCGTATCAGTTCTATCTTTTCTCCCTCTGTCGAGTAGGTCGGAAATGGGACGGGTTGCTTGCTATCAAGTCACAGAATAGAAACCTTTTAGAAACTGTTCCATGTCGCTGAAATCACAACTGCATTTTACGAATTTTATGATTCTCGTTAACTTGTACTCATCCTTGCAGATCATGATCATTATTATCAAAAACACGCGCAGAGATACTACTACACCATACAACTTTACACAATCTGCATTACAAGGTGATTCAGTCAAGTTTAGTTGATCATCATCGTCTGCCTTCGTTCCAAAAACCCAAAATATACACATCTGACATCTACTACTACATTTTCTTTAGCTTACATCACAACTCAACACACATTTCTCGCTACTTGTTTTGGATATATGGCGTGTGTGTATAGTGTGTGAACGACGAGTTGTGAATGTGTTTACAAAATAGATTTTGGGTGTTTGTTTGCAAATGATGATGATGATGATGATGATACTACTACTCGGAAACTCGGGCTACGGCAAAGACCTTTTTTGTCAGCTCGGTGGTGATAATGGTTCATTGTAAAACCAGCTTTGAAGTTAAATGTTAAAATACATAATACAAAATGTGGCCTTTCTGTTTTTGACAAAAATCCATTACTGATTTCTCAGAACGCCTACCCGTCAGACGGAATCAAGAAAGTACTGTACTTGTATGATAGGCAGATAACATTTGTAAAAACCGTGTGCTGACAATAATGAACGCCGTTAATAAAGGCCGCAATTTTCATATTCCCACGCTTCCGATCATGACACTCAGATTACATAGTAAAAATGTTATTTTAATTAAATTTTAAGGAAAAACAGTAGCGGCTTTACAATGAGTGGCGTGTTGACGTCTACCACTACAATGCAACGAACGCATTTCTGTCGTGATAATTCCATCATTTTTCGCTTTATAGACTTGGTTGCACTTAAAGAAGAGAAGAAAAAAGATTGTGAGGGAAAAGTAGGCAAGTCAACAAAGTAGGTGGAGCGTCACACACACACATCGAGATCAAGCTCTCTGACTCCCCGTGTTATCCACAACACATCTCTTGTGCTGAGACAAAGTTGACGTGATTCAATTGGGATCACTTTCCATTTCACCGTCACCAGCAGCACCAGACCGATGCAAAAATGGTATGCACGTTGCCCAAAATAGGTACATATGTTTACAGTCTGTAAGTTACAGTATACCTATTTTGTTAAAAGCATTTTAATTGTTGGGCCAATTATCTCAAGTGTTGTTGTGTGGCCGTATGGAAATTAGCAAGTTGAGCTGAGAATGGCATATTTACTGTAAACATATAATTACGTTAACAAGTTATCACCCTCAGTACAGCCTTCATCATTAATATTCACGGTTTACTATAAACAAGCACCCAACTTACTTGAATTAAAAGAACGAGCGTTGAGAGATGCGTGTTGTTTTCATTCATTCTATTTGAGCCAAGTCGCATAAAAATCCAGCAGAATAACAAGAGAAAAAAAACCACGACATGATGGAATATAGGGGGAGGATATCGCAGCTGCAAAGTAAGAAAAACTGTTTAAAAAATCTAGTAATTAAAACAAGCAATATGGACGTACTAAATAGAAGAGAAAATTAAACTTTTTTTCCGTGTCCTTGTCAGGACAGGACTAGTGACAACACGTACACAATGTTGTGCGGTAGGTAAAGGTACTAAATTGTTTGTTGTACTAACAGAGAACCAAAGTGTGTCGCTTACCTTATAAGAAGTGAGTGTATTATGTACCTAACATGATAGGTTTACACAAGCCAATTTTCTTTTGGAGCCGTTATCGTCACGCTACGTCGTAATTAGTTCTTGGCTGTTGGTAGAGGGATTAAATTATGTGGCCCTACGTGTAAAAGTTACTTTAGTCATTTGCATTTAACTTTTTAACTTGTTAAAATTGTTATTATAATAGCGGCATTTCTACAATGCACTTATATACATTATACACTTTTTGTTTGTTTTAGACTTGCACTACAGGCTCCTTTTAAAGAGCTTTTTATACTTATTTTAACATATTTATCTTTAATCCGTATTTTTGTCAATGAAAAAATTAAATGTTTTTTAAGAGAAAAAATGTCGACTTCTTTTAATTAGATTGTGACACAATGTCTGTCGAAATAGTTCAGTTGACTAGCACGATCAAATCATAACAGGAAGGGACTTTTTAGATGTACATGAATTTTTAATCGAATCAAGAAGCCAGGGTGGAACGGGGTGGATGAATGATAATTACGCAGCGACAGCACTAGAGTAGAGTCTAATAGTTAACTAGGCACACAGTGTTTTCGTAATGATTTTCTTTAAAATATCCTGAAACAGCTTATGAAGGTATATATTATACCTTGGTTTCCTCTGTGTCTGTGTGCACTAGTTTCATTTTTTCATTCAGAAAGAAAAGCCATTATCAAACTAGTAACAACAAGATCCATTGTGTTACGTTATGTTCTGCTTCGTATAGCAAAGCATTAAACATTATGGAGCATAACATATGAAGAAAAAATTGAGTAGGAAGAGAAACATTGTCATTAATACTCTTTTTCCATTGTGAACACTGGAAAAAATCTATTTTTGTTATTCCGCAGTAACTCTGTCTCGCCTACGGATGATGGTGATGCCCGTGTAAGTGTATTAATGCTTCTTTTCCTGCATTCCGTCCTGCTGCACTGTTGTGTTCTACAGAGTAGCAGCAGCAGTGGTATTGTGCTTAGTGTTTTGGAAGAAACTATTCAATAAAAATATAGTCGCGTCTTCATGTAGTGAGTAGGCACACACGAAAGTGTGATGCTATAATAATGGATGAAAAAAATGCAAATGAGTATGAGAAGAAAAAAGGTCCTTTTTGCTCTTCTTGAAAGAAACATGATCATCAAAGTGGGAGGGAGATTGTATTTCCCGTCTTTTTCCCTATTTTATTTTTCATATTACATTTTCACAAGTAGTTAGTCTGGGATGTAATAGTTTTTTATGGTTTGCTCCCTCAGAGAGGTAGATTCTTTAGATAGAGCTTATAGTAACGAAAAACATTCACTCGTAAACTGCTACTGCTATACTACTACTACTGCTGCTGAACTTGTAGAAAACCTGGTTGGTGATTAGTAGGTATTAATACGATCCTTTTGGTTTAAACCAAAAGGTTATATTACCAGAAAAAAGTATGCGAATATGCGATGTGGTAGTAGTGGTGGGGTATATTATGGTGAAAGCTTAGATGCCTTTTAAAAAGTCTCATCATCATCATTACACATCCCTTTGTGAATAATGTATGCCAACTATTAAAAGTTTTTCCGGGGAAAAGATCCTTAAAGTCAAGACATGTTCCTTAATTGTCTCAAAAAAGTTTATACTGTGCAGAACATTGTGGCTATAAACAAGAAAAAAACAAGCAAAGTTGAACATCCAGGATTACGACGACAAAACAGTGGTAACGTTGAAGAGTCAGTGGTTTGGAAACAGTATCTGAGTAGCAGGGTTCGGTCCCAAAATGCTTACATAATTTCAAATAATATACATAATTAAATACGATATTTTGTACGTGTATGTTTAGCATTGCCGAATGCTATGAGGACTGGCTGATAATATAAAAGGTGGTATGTTACCTACTTCCTAAATCAGTCGCAATAGAGACAAAAAACTAATCAAAACGATGAATACGTTTCAAAGAAGTCTGGCTCTGGTACATGGAAATCATTAAAAACTATTCTACGTACACGCTATTGTCGTGCACAGTTTTAAAGCGGAATTTCATTTAATTGCAGAAAGATTAATGCTTTGTAAAAAAATCAAGAAAAGGGCGAAACACTACTCGAGTTTAATTTTTTCCTGGAATTTTCTTTCTGTTCACAGCAATGTTTTGAAGTTGGTATTGTACATGGAATATATGTGTGTAGTAGAAAACGCTTGTTTGAGCTTACACTGGTAGTGCATTATTAAAACTTTTTTCCAACCCAACAGAAAGCCCGCACGTAGAACCCCAATATGATGTACTGATGATAGCATAACATAAACGGCTGCGGAATGCTTTCGATTATC
>JAHZNB010007717.1:0-14239 GCA_027744295.1 Callyntrura guangdongensis | reverse complement strand
CTCATAATAAACAATAATCCTAATCCTGCAGTATAAACAGGACTACAACAAATCATTTCTCACAACATTGTAATGTATCGCTTTTTATGAATTGAAAAATATTATGTGATCTTTGACTTTTTTACCCACCCTTGGTCCATAGTCCCATCATGCACGTATCATCAAAACATTTTTGCATTTCCATTTTAGCATCGCAGATGTGTGTTCTTTTGATTCGTTAGAAAAGACAAAAGCCGTGCGCATATAATTTTCTATTTGTGGAATAGGTAAATATTTTACTCGTGCCGTGCTGCGTATTACCAGAGCGTATTACCAACGTCAACGAGATGGCAAATAATCCAGGAGCACTGTGTTTGTGTGGAAAATATTCTGATCCTACCTTTTCGTTATTAAAAATGACATTTGCCCCTTCCGCTGTACTTTATTTTTATTAGAGTGTTTTGATTAAGGTATTTTGTATTTTTAGCTATTTTGATTTTTGATTTTTAAAAGCCCCCCATGTTTTACCAAGCTAATCCAAATCAAGTTTGAAATTGGGATTTACTAAGAGCTCTGGATATTGTAAATAGTGCTAAAGTGCTTTATACTTTACACTCATATAAAAGTGTGCATCCACCGTTACTTGGTACATGTTTTATATTTAACCCCTTACACTCAAGCGAGAAACCTCTTCTATACTGAAAAGCAGTTATACTGTCAGCTAACCAAATAAGTATGTGACATTGATTATAAAAAATAGTGAGACGAGAGTTCTACTAACAAGCATCAACTTTAATCATAAATACTTTAGCAGTTAGCATGTAAATGGTACATTCGCACAAGTTAGTTAACAGTAGTTTCCCAAGGGCCTTTGAAATAATTTACGTTTTCTGGTCCTTGATTAATTTCACAGAATTTTTAAAGGCACCAGTTGAGTTTTATATACAATGCAAATAAAAATACACTACACACAATAATTTCGAGTATAAACTTGTGGATTCGTGGGAAACTAACAAACTCGGGTAAGAACAGGAAAAGGTGGTGGGTAAATCCACTCTTACAAAACACCATCCTTATAATGCTTTGTCTCACATTTTTTACAGGGTGTTGCTGCATGTGTGTAATGTAATAATCAACGTCAAATGTGAAACCGTCAATATAATAAGCCTTAGACCGAAGCCTAGCTGAGCTTGATGTAATTCCGTTCTTTCCGACAATACGTATTTTTTATGTATCTTCAACTGACACCCTACACGAATCATCTACTAACTTTCATCAGGAGCAAAAATTTGCCAGACAGAACGCTTTTTATCCAAAATTACTCTAGGTATCTGATTTACAGAAGAAGTATAGCTCTGGAACATCGTTTAAGGAAAAAATAGTTTGTGTGAATGTTCCTCACGTAATCATCATGAACTGGAAAGGAAAAGGCGTCAGTAGAAAAAATTGAGAAGTAAAGCTGAGAAGTCGAGCTATCTGAAAACTTGTTAGACAGGTGCATATCTGCAAAATGTGCAGGTAAAAACCACGCACGCCTATCTCTCTGTGGTGAGCAGAACAAGTTGTGCTCAATGTTTTCACGTGTAGACCCAAGCTATTTTAATGAGGCTGACTAAATATATCTTTCGTATTATTTAGCCAAGGCTCAAGTGATGATGTGTGTTACAATATTAGTTCCAAGTTCCAAAGTTGAGTTCAGACAGTAAATGTAAACGATCTGCGTGCGTACTACTGAAATACATAGACTTGCCTGAATACTGAATATAATATTGTGTTACCTACCAGTATAGGTTTATGAACAAATTAATGTAGTAGTGGTTAGTGATTATAAGTGTTAACTTAAAAGGCTCGCGACTCACGTTCAATTTTCTGAGTCTTAAAAAAGTTCTCACACAGTTGTTACGTAATCTAGAAAGAACTACCTAGAAATGATTAGGTACACAATAAGAACTCCAGGAGGGGAAGGCTTCGTTGCGAGTTTAATTCGTGCTTGGTGGGTTCTGGTTCATGGTTTTCACGCGGTTAAATTTCTGTTCAAGCAAGCATTTGAAACACATCGCAGATACAACTATAGAAGTAAGTTAACTGCCTATTAAATCAATAGGACAGGACAATTTTATTACCTGTGAACTTTAATTTAATTATTTTATTTGAAGACTGTAGCGTCATGTAATGTAATGTGTTGGTTGTCATTTTTCTTTCTTTGTGCAGTGCAATCACGAGCAAGTTCAGAGACAGTTGTGATAACTGGGGGAACTCGAGGCATTGGGGCTGAAGTTGTGAAAAAGTTGCTTCAGTGTAATATGCACGTTATCATTGGTATGGCCAGCTTATCATTTACTCGAACAAAAGTAATATTTTTAATTGTTATTAAAAGCGGTCTTATTTTTGCAGGGTGTCGTGACCCCGCCACTGGAAGAAATTTACTAGGCAGCATACGACAGCGAGGCATAACCACTGGGACCGCAGAAACCCTGGCCCTCGATCTTACCTCCCTGAATTCCGTTCGGGAATTTGCGTACAAAATCTTAGCGAAAAATATTCCAATAACTACTCTTATTAATAATGGTAAATGTTGCTAGTTAAAAATAATATTCGCAATATCGCAAAGGATTGTGTAGTAATTAATTGTCAAATTTGACTGCTCAACTAATATTGCCTTGATCACTTTCGGCAGCTGGTGTGATGGATGACTGCTACGGTGTGACGGTGGAAAATTACGAACATCACTTTCAAATTAATTATTTAGCCCATTTTTTATTGACAAATATGCTACTCCAACGACTGCATGAATCAGGCACACCCGAAAAGTGCAGTCGGATAGTAAACATTTCATCAGTGGTTCATTTCGGAGCTTATATTGATTTGGCAGATCTACAAATGAAGTTTAATTATAATTATTAATTATTTTACTAGCTCGTACTCGTACGGATATCTAAAAACCAGAAAAATTCTCGTAGGCCTGATCTAATCAAATCTGTATTTTTTGTAGTCGGTTCTATTCATCCCATAAGGCGTACATGGATTCCAAATTTTGTCAGATTGCTTTTAGCAATTTTCTTGATAGCCTGCTCCAGTTTAATGGAGTTAATGTGCGCTCATACGCTGTCCATCCAGGATTTTCAGAAACCGATACTTGGAAGTCCTCGGAATGGGTGAAGCGACTGGGAGTTTTACAGCGTCTTTTGTTTAAGGTTTGATTAAAACTTCATACCTATGAAATATGATAATTGACACATATAAAAGTAAGCATATATTAAAAATGCAAAAAAAATTTCCTTTAGAGAGTCGATCAATCTGCAGAAACCATATTGTACACTGCTCTTTCCCAGGAACTGGAAGGAAAGGGAGGAACGTTTATTTCAAATTGTGAAAAGTTTGAACCTTTGGCAGCAACAAAAGATATAATGCTTCAGAGACGACTGTGGAACACATCCTGCCGCTACGTGGATTTACTTGCGACTTGTATTGATGAAAATGGAAGTGAAAACATTACATCGAATCAATCTGGAGGAGGATGTCGCGACAAATTGGCAGAGAAAACCATTGAAACGTACTGCTTGCAACCATATTATGAATACCTGATTGAAAAACTTTTTACTGCTTTTAATACACGAAAGAGGGGATGGCTACATTACATTGAATTATGGAGCATTTTGCTGCTCCAAAAACTGGACCGGTGGAACTCGCAGTTTAAAGTTTTAAATGTGTATGAGTGAATAGGGTAGCTATTAGTGTAGAAAATTCGCAACGTGCATTTGTGTTGGGATAGAGCTAACCAGGACCAGGTTCAGTTTTCAGTGACAACGATAATAAATATTTCGTTATCACTGGAACAAATAGGTGTTTGGATAATTTGCAGTTTGAAATTTTTACCTTATAACTTTTATGAGACTGAACCCCCGTGATTACACCGCAATTTTTTTCTTAATTTCAAAATGTAGTAATGAGCAGATAGATAACTGCTATTAACATTTTAAAAATTCGCAACGACTTAAATGCACGTCTCACAAAGAAACAATAAGGAACTGATCTCATTAATAATTTCTTAAATTGATTTGTGATTTTAATGTTGTAACCGTGTAGGTTAAGAATACTGAAGAATAAATTTTCACATCTTCGAAGTTTTTAAATCTTTTATGATTTACGATATACTACAATGCAAGACATTCTTCCGGAAGGATTTCTAACGTCCATGAAAATAAAAATTCAGTCAAGAGTACACTCAGCTCATTTACTAAATAGGTTATGTATAATTTAATTTACTAAAATTTTTTAGGTGTTGTATCCGTGCTGCACACCACCGCTATTTAGATATTCATGATTCATGATAATGGAAATGGACAAAAAAATCGTATCACTTTATCTTTTATAAACTAATTTATTTTTACACACCAGTTAAAAGTATTATCGTTCACTAGCTGAACACGTTTCATAGGTTAAATTACAGGTCAATTTTTTACCACGCAAACATTAAATAATTAAACTATACATAGATATATGCATATCGTCCTCCTATCGGTAGGAGAGGATTTACCATTTTTACGTAAACACGGGCGAATATAAAACAAATTATATTACAAAAAGCGATCCCGATTTCCAGCGAGAAGAGTGACATATAAAAATGCATCCTTTTCTTCCGTGGCAAATTTTTTAAAACTTTCTAGCTGGACAAGCTTACTTTGGTTTCTGTAATAAACGTATATTTATACAAGCATAGGTTATTGGTTATTTTTAACTTGTTGTTAATTAAATGTACCTTTCTTTTTACCTGACACAAAATCGGTTTAAAATCGCCCGCACACTCAGCCCCGCCTTATTTCTTTGAAACAATTTCACTATTTCCGGAAAACTGCTCAAAGTTATGGTAGTCACGAGATTTTGGAAGCATAGCCATTGGAGTCCTATCAAGTCATAGTTTTTTGCTGCCACGATAAGTTTTTCAGCTTGTTGATAATCACTCCAGTCGTGTTGCGTAATATTTCCAGTGTATATGTACTCCAGCAGCATTGCAACTTCAATTTCACCTTCTGCCAAATGCAAACTTGGTAATTTGCTGGGCTCCTCACAACAAGCTGCTGTAGAAAGCACCAAACTCTTTAGCGCGAGGCTGGCATCTGTGATGAAAACATTATTAAAGTTTATTAATGCATGTTTATTTTTACAGTTAAAAATTAGCAAGTTAATATGCATATTATGTCAGACTGTTAATTTTATCTTACGGCTCAAAATGATTTTGTGAGCTTTAAAGTATTTTCCCGTTTGTGATACTATCTGTATATCACTGCAATCCTCATCCGCTAAAAAGTCTGCTCGAAACAATTTTGGAAGTGTTAATTGCTTTCCAAAACTGACTGGAAGGTTTAAAAGGCTGCCATAAAGAGTACCTTCGCAGCGCACCCAAAGATGCTTGTTGGGCATGAGAAAACTTTGATTATCAAAAAGCTCGACGAGAGATATAAAATCAGGCATGGCGTAGTCTTCGGTCAGCCTAATTTTTCGAGGAGCTTCCCATGATTGCCACTAATAAAAGTATGATTGGTGAGTTTCTTTTTTAGCAGAGGAGCTGCACCAGAAAAATATACATTTTCATTTTCGTAAAGAAGATGGATGAACAACCTGTCTTGTGAACAACACATCACCGTCTTTGTCAATTATGTGTATTCTAAACTTCAAAATGGCCACAATGTTGTCAAACCCTAATACTCGGGCGGACGCATCTCGGAAGTAATCGTGAAACTTAAGTGCGACACGGGCATGATTATCCGAGCATCGAATACTGACGTACCTGTAATGGTGTAATTAATCAAGAATTTCAAAATTTAAACGAGCAGCGTTAGGGGGTATAATAACAATAATCAGATTCAGAATGTTATAAATCATTATGAACCATGAACATTATTACCAGGAACAGGGAAAATGAATATTTTGACCAATAACCCGAGGAGAAGAAAACTGATCGGAAAATGTAATTCGGCGACACAACTTTTCGCAACCTTCGACATCAGTGTATAATTCATGCAAAGTAAAACCAGGAAAGCTAAATTTCATTGAAAACGACTCCTGCAGTATCTAAAGTAAAAATTAACAATGTTTAGGATAAATTTAGTAAGAGTGAAGAATTATTTATTGTTATTAATTGCTACAGACACTCCATCGGACATCGGATTACTACTGCATAACATTATGCAAGTCGTACTTTTGCAAATGGCAACGTGTTTTATACCAATACTTGCATTACACAACAATATAACGAATAATGTGGGGGCGGATTATTCCCCAACATTACATTACATTATAAATTACAGTGAATTTATTTTAACAGCAGGATTACCTAACTTGTCTTATATAGGGAAGTATAACACGTAGTATTACATACATTGAAAATATTCAACTTACTGAAGTTGCATGACCAAATTCGTACAATGTAGGCGGTGGGTCCATTACTACCGTCAAGTCAACCGTTAGAAAATTAGTAATAAGAACAGGCAGTAAATTGAACAGTGTCACGTTGAAGTGGGGTTTGGCATTACCTTTGCCTTCATCATCAGCTCATGAATTTACTGAAACTATGTACTGCTTTAAACTTGGACAACCCTAACGTATTTATAAATTAAAAATAAATAAGTCTAGAGAGCTAATCCAGTCCATAGAAACTGCTTGACTGTACTGCGTCCTGCGTCACATAATGTATCAATGAATGACAAACTAAACTAACGCTAACGCAAGCAAAACATCTTGGGAAGTGGGAACAAAGGTGACGAGTGAAAGGTGCCTCTTACCCACCGGAAATTGGCCATATCCGAATTCCTACGACCAATGAGCTTTTCCCGTTTTCCCGTCCTGGATCTTTAGACTTGGCAACATGATAATGTTTTTCAATTTAATAAAAGATCATACAACTGACTTAATACATATCTACACATACGCGATGCACACATAAAAATATGCTTACATTGCGACGACAATGCGTAGTATTAAAAACAGAAATTTTCAGCAATTTCCTAAAGACTGATGACCATGACATATTATACCAGCGGCAGTTTTGTTTCAAAACATATTTTACGCGATTATCTTTGTTAGACATCCATCATCAAGGGATGCCAATGCAGACTCAAGTTAAGATTACATAAGGCTTGCACTTTCGCTAGATTGTGGCACCTATGGTCATACATCATATTTTTACGATCATTATAATATTTACTAAAAATATTGAATTTCACTGTTTCATTGATAGGTATAATAATTCACATTAGGTGCAGCCTCGTTTTAAGTATTAGGCGACAGACAACTCTTAGCTTAGCAATATATCAATCAGTAACAAAGATAAAGTGCCAACGTCAAATGTATTGTTTTCTATTGCTATAAAACGTGGCGTTGTAACCGGCATTCGTGGCAATTTCTTTACCATATGCAAAAAAATGCAATTATTGCATTATTACTTGGCATACGGAAAACGTATTACCAATATACCTACTAAGCTTTGCAATACCAATTAACGTAATTTACAACATAATGATTACATAATCTTTTTACCCATCAAACCATTTACATAAAAATCAAAATATCAACATGGACCACTTAACAAGTTCTACCTTACTTTACAGGTAAATTTGATCTGATGTAAAATATGAATAAAATATGCTTGCCATGTAGTATTGCATTTTGCATTGTATGCTGTATCGAACCGTGTAAAAGATTGGTAAAAAGGAAACTGAGATCTCCCCCACCACGCACACCACCACACAGCTGGAAACAAATAGACCAAACACATATATACATATTATGTTATGTTGATAGTTTTTTATGAGGTATTATGCCATGCAAAGAAATATATACAATCCCCAATACAGCGTATCCAGTAAAAAAAAATTCCCATGCTATAATAATTGATAATACACTGTCTGTCTGATGGCTATACAGGTGTACGTACTCTTATAATCAATCACCGATATATACACACATGCAATGAGAAAAAGATCTTATATTACGTACGTCTACGTGTACTAATGTTACAATTTATAAATCTACAAGACAAGGTTTAATTTCCCAAAATCAAACTTCAATTGAGTTTTACACACCCAACCCACCACCAAGTAAAGAGCCAACCAAGGTGTTGTACGGTAATAATAAAAAATATCATATGGTGAAGCAATAAGAAAAAGTTACGGAACATGCAGCATCAAAAGTTTTTTCATGAAATTGACGTGTGTGACTATAAACTTGAGGGAAAGAAAACACTTTCATTCGACCACATCCTTGATCTGGTCGCGACAAACATTAAAAACTTTTGTATTGATGGTTTCAACGATGTTTGAGGACATGTGTGATTAAATTTTAAATGTTTATTTTGTCAACGTTTCGACACCAAAACTGTGTGTCATCATTATTACAACCTTTTAAAATGATTCGTAAAATTAGGGAGTGGACACAAAACAAAGTTTTTTATACTATTTGGATATTATTCCATTTGGCATATCAAATTCAGCTAGAACTACGTGATTACTTTAGCTTTAATTTTAAGTACCTTAAAAGTAGATTGTGGTCCTGTTTCCCGCTTTACAGCCAAGAAGGGGAAATAGCTAACTTTGTTAAATCAGTTTCAAAATTGCATAGAGTTCCAAAACATCTAGCGATATCAGTGATACCAGATAATACCGAGTCAATTCTTTCAACACTAATTCAGCACCTGGGGCTTTTGAAGTCCTCTAAAGTTTCGAGAAAAAAGGAAGATGACTATACACGGGATGTAGAACCTAAAGGTATAAATTTACAGACATTTGCGAGAGTTGTGGCATGGGCGTCTGCCGCAGACATTCCTGTCATTAGCCTGTATGATTATCACGGTAAGCACTAATTTGCAAATTTTACAATTTAATGACGTTGTTTATCTTAATGGGTTGTTTTATTGACGGGTTTTAATTTAATTTGCAATTAAGGAATCCTGAAAACTAGATTTAAGGAACTTGGCTGCTACATTCAGGAGGAATTGCAACAAGATTTTTGGGCTGTGAAGCAGATGAGAGATGTCACTGAACCACCAATACTTAAATTTCATAATGTCCACAAATCAAATGGTTACGTAAACGGTAAGCACACCAGTTCCCGGCTGTCGCCACATGCCCTTTTCAAAAAAAATGATAAGAAGTTTACATATGATGTTATTTGCTTACAATACTTATCATGCCAAATAATGTCTCCTTAGGTGTCAACGGAAGCAAATCAAACCAAGTTTTGCATATATTTGTGTACTCTCGACGTGATGGAAAACCAGCTTTATTGAAAGCAGCCAAGGAAATTTGCAAGGATAAATTGAAATCATCCAACAATGTAGACGAAGTTTCCACCAATTATTCAGTGCCTGTTAAAAATAATGTGGATGAAAGGACGCTAGACTCATATTTAAATCACTGTAATGGTTGGCCGAACAGTTTAACTGACGCCAAGACTGATCCAGAGTTAATGATTATATTGGGGAATGTCAAGTCGACGCTAGGCTTTCTTCCTTGGCATATTAGGCTAACTGAAATTCAGTGCGTATTTCCATGTTTATTACTAACGTTTATGATTAAAAATGATAACAATAACAGTGCGATAATTTAATGATTTTATTGATTACAGCTGGTTGCCCTCATTGCAGCGGTTGAAGTTACTAGATTTTTATAAATCACTTCAAACATACTCGAGTTGTCAGCAGAGATTTGGAACATAATAATATGGATCACTTGCATTCGTGAGTGCATATATTAACGAAGTCATGAGTCATTAAAATTATATATGACATATGCATTTATTTATGTAAAATAAAATAAAAACAAGTGTTTACTTCACAATAAAAGCGTGAGGACACTTTTATGTCGTCAAGAAATCCCTCTTGTCTATAAGTGTAAGAAAACATGACGTACCAGTGGCTGAGTTTATTTATTGCACTGCAAACCGAGGTCAAGCGACATTGCAACTTCTTACCTACATACTATGTTAAAATGTGGGAAATATTATATGCAATGGGAAATAATATGAAAAAAATATGAACAGATTAAGTTCACTCAAAGCATCACAAAACGGTAAATATTTAAGACTTTAAACGTTTTATTACGCTGGAATCATGATGGTACAAATTTTTAACTGAAAATAAGTATCCTGACGCTCCCCACGACCATTTGTTAGAAGAAAGGGAATCATCCAGAATATGAAACGATTTAGTCCAGCTGTAAAGGTAAATTTAACTTTGTTAACAACTATTTAAACATTTGCAATTTCTTATATATCTAGTCCTTCTCGTATATACGCCCACATCCTCCTGACTCAAGGATTCTCAAGGCCAGCATTACCGTCGTACGTCTTACAACTTATAAATTAACTAGACACAGTGATAGCCACTAATAGAACGTCCAAAAATTCAAATTGAATGATGAATTAGTGTGCACTAAAAGTACAATTAAATTACTTAGATAACCCATTAAAAATCATACTCCCCATAAATCGCACACTTGTAAATATGTGTGTTTCCGTACCATAAACATATACAGTAACTGAATTAATTACCATATATTACAGGTCTTTGCGAATTGGAGACTTACCAAGATCTAGAGCCGGGTCCATACTTGCGGGGGTGAGAATACCAAATGTTTTGGAAACCCATTTTTTAATTTCTCGAATTTTAATTTTACTGGAAACACTTTCCGGTTTAATTTATAACGGGTCAGCTCGCACAAAAACTCAATACAAGAACGTAATGTGGTAAGTGGTAACAGTAGCACAGTCGGCAAGCTTGTGCGGAATGAGAATGCTTAGAGGGTTTACATATCCCTCTTTTCCTTACTTTAACAATGTCCTAGTTTCATCAGCATAGCATAGATGGCACGTGTGCACCCAAACGGTTTTCCATGCTTTGGTTTGGGTTTCTTTCCACTCTCTTCTCTTGACTACATATTATTTACAATTACAAGTTGTTGTAAATTATATTTATTACAACACCCAGTTAGATAAAAGCATACACACAATTTTGTGTTTGTGTGACACAAACACAACTTACTAACTTTACTACTTCTACTACTTCTACACACGACTTGGCGTCACACGTCACCTGTAAATTTCTCAAGATACCCCATTTAACAGGATAATTTTGTGCACCACTTTAAGACTTTCTTTAGCCGTTTATTTCGTGCTTTTGCTTTCATTGTAGGTAACACACACATACATAACTACGTAGATTTGCTTTGCATTTTACCGAAAACTAGTGGCATTACTGGCATTTGACGTTCTCAGCCTTCTTCCACTCGACTCCTCCGGAGTGAAGAGTGAGAGCCCTGCCGCTAGTCGCTGATTGCAATACTCTTCCCAATACTTTTACTCGGATTTTGATCCTCTATTTCTAAAAAAGTGTAGGCTCGACAAATTGGCTGAAAAGCAATTCTGACTGAATTCGTCGCGAATATATATGAAATGAAGCCATATGCTCGAGTATGTATAAAAAATAATATTAAAAGAGTAAAAATAAACATCAAAGTATTGAGGAATGCAAAAAATAATATATGCGTATTTTGTTCCTTCAGCCAGCACAAGCATAAATTGTTATGATATTCTTATTCATACTGACAGGAATTAGACGTTGCCCCAAAAATAAGGGTCTCATATGTAATGTAGGTAGTCTTACTGTTAGACTTTAGATGGATATTCGTTTATGCAGTATGTAAAAATAATAAGACGTATAGGTAATTATGAATTCCGCATTTGTCAACTTGTTCAAAAATATTTATTTCAAATTAACGTAATTACAACTGTTGACGATATTTTAAGGATATACCTTATAATTGCAACGTAGTAGACAGAAAAGACTTCAGCCAAAAATTGTTGGAATGGGTCAGGGGTTTTAGGTTTGTTGAAAGTTCTATAGTGGCTAAAGTCAAAACTGGAAAAATAAAGATAACATTCAACTGTCGTGAATAAAAATAATCCTCGGTTTTGTATAAAGACAGCAGGGACAGGACAGCAGAGATGCCAATGGAATGCATAACTTTTTAACGTACGCACGGATCGAAAAGCACCCACGTCTTTCCATTTTCGGAGCTCACGAGAAAGCACGAATGTAATGACGAAACACGTTTCACAGAAAGTTTTTCTGGTTCTTCAGGAAAGACGTCAGCAGAGAGAAATAGCTTTCTTGTGTTACTATCATGAGATATTCTTCTACTTGTGAATAGTATAGTCGAAAAGTACTTACTTTTTTTTTATCAACGCAAGCAACTCGTCTATTCCAAATCCCCACTCGATGTTTTTTCTGTGCATGTTCACATGAATGGGAAGAGAATACCGCGAGGTATGTGTGTGTCGTATGAAAAGTGAGACGTTTGGCTTTTTTGGATACCGGGTCCCGGACCCAGACAACGTGATACATGGAAAGGGAAAGGAAAACATGGACTTTACTACGGTGGTTTTATGTGGAGTAGTGAAGTCTGAATGGAAATGTTGGGAACGGGCATATCATACAGAAACAATGACGTGCAATCTTTGTCCTTGACGGTTCGTTGCCTGCTTGCTCCTCTGGCTCTTATTTGGCGGATATTAGTTTTCTTCTCGTCTCTTGGTATTCGCCTACTACTTTCTAACTTCCAGGTCTTAAATGCATATACACACAACCTGATAAATATAATGTGTGTATTAAAATTGAGTCAACCCCACATTGATGCAAGCTGCTTTATAGGTAGCGAATTCGGTTATTATTCCTCAGTTCTTGAAAGTTCTTGAGCTAGTTTTGTTGGAGCTCCCTGGTTTCCTGTCGGCTCATTTTAGTGCGCTTCCGTTTCTGTGAATGATCTCAAGCGCAGGGCAGGTTGCAGGTCGAAGGGGGTAGGTAGTGTACAAACAGGCCGTTTTAGATTAAAAAACGAGAAACTTTTTAGCTGTTTGAAAAATCTTTATTATTGTCAGGCGATACGTCATGGTGCAACGTTGTTGTGTGCCCTTTTGTGAAACAAAAGTGGGGGATGCTGATATCAACGGTGTAAAGGTTTGTCTGTAGTCGTCAATTAAAGTTTAAATTAGTTGGACATGCCATGAATTTTAGTTTATGCTAGTGAATTAATTGGTTCTGTATTTGAAAGTTTCCTTCTTTTTTCCTTTTCAGGTTCGATTTCATAGAATGCCAATAATTCCAGAGCGATTCCAAATTTGGCGAAATAAGATATCAAATCTAGACATGTACAAACCTGAACCAGAGCTGACAGTCAATTCGAGAATTTGCTCCAAGCATTTTATGAAACAAGACTATTTAGACAATTGTCAAAATAAGCCCGTTACTGGAAACCATATTCTATCAAAAGACGCCATACCCAGTCGGTTTAGGTGGAGTACACAGAACTGTGACGTCTCTGCCGCAGTTCCATTCGTCCGACGGGTAAAGCCCAACCCCCAGCACCAAAACAACAACATCCAATCTTTTCATCAACAAAACAATTACCACTTTCATCATCATCATCAACAACAACAGCCTAGTTATCAGCAATTTCACACATACTTCTCCAAACCGCGTGATAGAGATAACACGTCAAACACGTGCATTGAACACTCTGCCGTGGAAAAACAAACTCAGTGTTCGCTTGAAGACGAAAGATTAAAAAATGAAATTTCCCGCAAAAATTCAATAATACAACAACTTTTGGAAAGGATATCCCAACTCGAAGCGGAGCATAAAGCAACCACTCAAATATTGCTGAAAGAATCCATTTCGGTTGTCGGTACGCCCACTTCTGTTATTAGATCGACATCTCCAAATGTTCCCCGGGATCATAGCTTTAAGGAGCCTGCAAAAGAGCATAATAATAATAATAATTGCGGAACAATAACGTACAATTTACCCACCGCGGTTAATTCTAGAAAGCGAAAGCTTCCACACGACGAAGATGAAAACATTCACTATGTTTTGTTGTCTCTCTCGGAGAAAGTTGTGAGACATGATAAAGTGATGAGTCCAATGGTCCAGAACTAAACTAACACCAGCCAGACTGCCGGAAAGCTGCTACCTGACATAAAAATGACTTCATACATAACTTATAGGTGTTTTATTAGACAGCTACCTGAATGTTAATGTAAATAGGAATAGAGGATGATAGATGCTGAAAAGTTAAAATTTATAATGCTTTCTCATCACAGTACACAAAATGAAATTAAAAATAGACATAGATATCTTGTTGTATTGATCTAATGTTGAATGAAATTGAAACATAATACGGTGTACCTGTACAATGTGGGTCTATTAAGG
>JAHZNB010007716.1:0-18397 GCA_027744295.1 Callyntrura guangdongensis | reverse complement strand
GTGATTCGTTCACATACTGAAGCTCATTTAAATCTTGAACACTATGTGGAATATGATAAATCATATTAACGGCTGCCCTGATGATAACCCATATTCCATTCTCTTTTCACAATTATCTATCCAGGTTATCAGGTTAAAATATCCTTATTTCTCCATACTACAACACAATAAATGACTTTCTCACTACACGATCCTATTGTCGCTTTTCAATAAATAACCTACTAGTTACTACTCTATAACTCTATAGATACAAGAAAAACGTTTACCTTGATATATTCACTAATTTTTTGTGTAAAATATCTAGCAAAGGTTGCTGTATATTTATGAAAGTTATATGGCACTACATTCGTACATCATACCCATCATCACAAGTACAGCAGCTGTATGAGCTGCTTATTTTTGCTCGTTTCTAAACCATTGCCATAACTAATGCATGAATGGACCACAAAGTAAATCAATAGCGTTAAATAATAAATATGCGTCAGAGTTAAATACCTAATACTTTTCAGTTACGGAAACCAATGAACATTATATTCTACTAATCTGAGTAAAGAATAAGATTTCAAAGAATTTCAAGGCCATTGTTGGAATTACTGAATGATTTAAGCACTGCTTTTACCTCATTTTTCTCTGCACAAAAGGTTCGGGTAAACTAATCCATGCCAAAACACCTCTGACAAGTGTAAGTTTGCATGTGATTATTATTTGAGCAACACAACCTTTAAAATTCAAACAGAATAAACTCTCTTACATGACCTAATAAATAAGTGGACTGAGAACTGAGCTTTGAGTTCAAGGTACCAACGAAACGCCAAAACGAGTATAAGCCAAAAGTCGGGTTCATCCACCAAGCTACAATAAGTGAGCAGTAGAACGGTGAATCGTGACAGAACGAAAAATGACCGCGACTCTGAGAGCGTTGACGTCAATTTTTTCCACTTTTTGTAGATACAATCATTACCTGCTATTGTTAGTTTTATTCGATAACTCTGAACACTGCCGTACAATAATAAAATATATTGCAGTGTCTTCCTCCCTTACCGGTTCGTAGGTCACTCCAGATTACTCTAACAATGATAACCTGGAGAAACCTACGATGGAAATAATGACGTAAATAGAGAGACATGGCGGACACTGGACAGGAATAGAACAGTTATAATAACAAAAGGGTTTTATCGTTTTATTCCGTTGGTAAACTTACATTATTATGTGGACAGACGATCAAGGATTCATATAGATAAAGGGAGTGAAAGGAATGGAACAAAGACATCGGCATCAACGTCAAGTAGTTTTTCCGAGACAGTACAGTCTAGTAGATAGAGAATTAAGAGAGAAGAAAAAAGAGATTGCTTGATGCGTATGGCCGTATGGCAAGTACTCTAGGCTTTAGCTAAGCCGGAGGACCACGAGTCTCGGGCGTACTTTTTTGGGTAGGCTTTCACGGAGCCAACAAAAGATATATTGGAATAGAGTCCAGACAGCAATCTCCATTATTCCTCCAAAGTAATATTGTTATTTTGTTATTTAGATGAAACTTGAAGAAAAAAGAGTAAATTGCATTAGCTCAAAAGGGATTTTCATTTCGTCGTATGTGCTTGTTGTTCCTTTCAAAAATGGCATTTCTTCGAATTTACTCTTATTTATCTTTCAGTATCTGTATAAAAACCTATCTGAATATCCTTCTAACATTGTGCCATATACAAATCACCAAGTATGTAATAATCATTCATTTACAAACAATTCATTTTGAGATTTAGTAGATGTACATCATTTTATTGTGGGCATTGCGTCGATGAATACATTGCTTTCCAGATTTGGTAATTATGGCGTCAGCTTCCCAACTCTATGATACTAGATAGAGGGGGAAATATACGTGCACATTAGGCCAGGGCAGTGATACTCAATTGAACCATCGAAGTGGGTCGTAGGTAGTACCTGACTTTCATTTCCTGTAAAGATAAAAAAATCAGACTACTTTGAACGAAAAGGAATATTTGTAACTTTCCTTGGCTGCAGTTTCTTCCACTAATTTAATTTGCCTTCTGACATCATCTGTCTTCTTATCTATTTTCTTGTGGTAGCATCATGTTTGTACAATCTATTACACGGAAAATTTCATTTAAAGCAGGCCAAACTGATCACTTTGAAGCTACATTATTGTTATTGCTATTGGATTGTTTTTTATTCGACTTTCTGGAGAAGCCTCTGAACAACGAACCAGCAACGTTATTACTTCCCCTCGCTGCAATTTTTCCAAGAAGCTCAAGTTGCAAACCTCTTCAGTGTCGACTCGTCGGACTGTTATTATTTTTATTGTTATTATTATTATTATCAAGTAGACATAGTCTATAAACCTCAATGGAGCTTTCCATTTGGTTTATTTCCTTCTGCCTTTGTTTACGCCGACACTCTCTTTTCTCGTCTAGCACACGGCTCTAGCTCTCTTTCTCTCTCTCTCTCTCTACGCTAGTTGCTGTCGAGCACTTACGCTTCCCTTCCCTTTCAAGCCTTTGAACAAACAATGCCGCATGCCGCGTTATAGTTTTGATGGCGATAAAGTATGCAATGATCTTAAGAAGACAAAAATGAGATGGAGACCCGTGTTTGAACAGCTTTTCATTCATATTTGGTGGCAGCGAGTCAATATTTAGGCTCTTATTTTCCTTCAATTAAAATTTACATGTACTTGAGTTTGCCTGGCAGCGGTTCTACACTTTTCAAGAGTTACAACAGGGAATCCTTACAATTAATACCGCGTTTAACACAACATCTGCATGGCCTTCTCGTATAGTAATTTAAAAATACTTTTATCATAGGTATATTATGAGGATTAGGACATTTTTGGCATTACAAAGTCACAAAATAGGCATACAGCTTGCACACACCTGCCCTCTGCATTTTCACAGGAAACGAAAATTTCCGTTATTTGCGAACGAGGAATGCACACAACTGACTTTAAGGTAACAGAAACAGTTCAGCGTTTAGGAAAATGTATATTTAGGGAGTGCTGGATAATTCATGTTACGTGATCTCAATCCAACTAACACAGCCCTAGTCAAAACTAACCACACAGTATATATTCGGTTTATTCATCTATCTTGTGCACCTAGATAAGTCGGTAGTTTGTTGAAGGAAGAAAGTGCTATGCTATGTTGGCGGTATGCATTTAGATTAGTAGGACTAGTGGTACGAGTATCTCAATAAACCGGTGTGGTGGTGTTGGTCGTTCTTGGTAGATGTAAATAATTTTCTGTGTAGAGCCCTGAAGGCAAATGAGAGAGATAGAGAAAGGGAGAGATAAAAATTCATCGTATAATCGTATACGCTGTGTATTTTGTTCAACAATAACGGACACATTGTTTATGCTCAGACTGTTTATTGTTTAGATTATGCTCATGTTATTCTAGTATATCTTATGACCTCATTTGTGTGAACATCTTTAAAACATTTGGCGTTGTAGCTCTTCCAATTGTATAAATATAAATGCGAAGTTATATGAATACCTATTTTCACTACAGTGCCCATGTGTAAATAAGAGGCAACGGAAAAGCACAAAGTACACATCATGCATGACAAAGTGGATGTCGAAACGAAATGATGGCAACGAGATTACGAAAACGGAATTTCACAATATGTAATTGTCACTGGGCTCACAAGCCCTTCAACAGGTTCAAAATCAAAGCAAATTTTCTCATGTCCGTTTGCTAACAAAACACACACATACTTTACGAACCTTTTCCTATAGACGCTTTCCTGCCTTTTAATCAAGAGTTGATGAAATGATTACTATTTTTTATTCTACTCTTGTTTTCCAGCTTAGTTAGGTAGGTAGGAAGCAAATAGAATAGTTATCGATTTTATTAGAGGGAAACATTTTGAACTAACAAGTAAAGTAAAGTGGCAGTAGCTACAAAATGGAGTTTTAGGTAGCCGTTCGATATTTATTTGTACACGCTTTGTTCAGTTGTAAAAATGGAAATCTCAAACGATCACTATCACCGACATTTGAAGTCATCGTTATTCGTTATACATGTTTGTTAGTAATGTAAGATCACACATTGTATATAACAAAAAAAATTCGTTGAGACAAATTGGAATTTGAACTACTGGTAACTGTATATTTCCCATAAATCGTCAAAGTGTTCTATGTATAACGAATTGTGCGCGATAATGCTGACAACTTTACTATATACGACAGAGACCGCTTCTGTTTTGTCACCGTGACTTAGCATAGCCGGACAAAATGTTAGTAAAAATAATAGTTTATTTTCAATCGTACTTTTCATGAGTAAAGTATTTCGTTAACTTTACTTGTGAGTGATAACTACAATGGAAGGAGTAATTCTTCCCATAGTTGCCGTGAGGGATACACAACTAATCATGATCATGGCTTACAAGTTCTTTAATAATTATTTGGACATCTGCCTTCTCATCTCGCATAGAAAGCCATTCCACGAAAATTCATTATTTTTGCATCTTTTGCATTCAATGGATGAATGGAAAAACTGGAGTAGTAATTATTATTTGGAATAGTAGCATTTCAAAGGCTTACATAGACACGCTCAGAAAGATGAGAAGGTCGTTTGTAAGAGCTGAGCCGTTGATGACACAGCTTAATGAAAAGTTTTGCTCTTGCCCTTTATCTCTTTTTAATTTAGAAACTTGTTTGACATCACAAGCGTGCAATAATTTCTTTGAGTACGTGTGCCTGTGTTGGGACGCAAAGCGACACAAATAAGAAAAGAAACATTGCTTATTATTTGCATTAATACCATTAAAAATAACAAAGTATCTAACCATACTATGTAGATATGTCTCTGTTTTCGCAGCCCCTATAAAATAGGCTGCCAGCGAATAGAGATTAGCAAAATGTAACTACGATGAGCCAAGAATAGCGAAAACTGTTATCGTATAACCTATATGTATGTGTCTGCTGTTGGAAAAACCAACCAACCTACTAATAGTATAATACTCTTTCTTACTTATTTTTCCACGAAATTTTAATATAAGGGGTTTAGATTGTTCTTGAAAATCTGTTCAAGCTGTCTCAAGATATCACTAATACCATCCTTAAGTTGCAATAGTGCACCTTCCCGTTAGATCATATTAGACGGTTGACTACTCACACAATAGCAAGAGCCTAACTGATGTGATACTTTGTGATGATAAGCAAACTGACAATATAAAAGGAATTCATTAGTATTAATGTTGAGGATTTCGTGGAAGAGAACTACAAGAAAGACGGTTGAACCGAATGCGATAGATTATTGGTAACGAACAACATGTTATTATGTGAGCGAATTCCTTCATGCAGGCTTCCAGTTTATTTATATAATACCCAGACCACGAGGATTCATAATGAAACTAATTATGAATTTTGTCTATTTGAACGCTCTCTTCAGCCACGAAAAAGACCCTTGTCAGGGGAAATTTAAGTCTACTTTGCTTTGTGGAATTCAAGTGTGCGATCACGGAGACAAATTTTAAGAAGATTCTCGTTTGTAGGTATTTTGAACATTCTGAATCTCATCTGAATATGCTGAAGATTCCTTTGATTGCAATATTGTAGTTCTCTTTGATCTCAAGATGCCATAATGACAAATAATGCTAGGAATTCAAAGCCATGTCAAAGCGGAAATGATCATTATTTCTCTTTAATAACGAGCTCTCTGGTTAAGGGAACCCCTTTCAAGTTAACGCGATCATTTTCTAGCGTATTCCAACGCATAAATGACGATGAAGGTAAAACGCAAAGGATTTTCCGCCAGATATGATATTTTCCTAATGAATGTGCATTGTAAATTTACAAACCTTTACCTTTAGTCATGCATAAGAAACGACGCAACATCATTGTGAACAAACGTAGAAGTGAGAACAAAGGTAGTTACATGGAATAAAAAATCCAATAACGACATTTATGCAGACAGTGTCTATTTTTTGCAGTTTGATGATACTTTCAATATACACACTCCCATTTATTTTTATCCCGAGTCCTTACTGAGCTTTACTTTTACGATCTATCTAAATCATAAATAAAATTCTTATTTAGCATGGCCCTGGTGCACCGCCACTGGATATCCAGGACTAAAACACTTCACAAAAGAACCTTTTAACGGCAACCTTAAAATACTTCAAATTTTGTGTCCATGTTTATTGCTAATATCGTTATTTTATTGCCTATGCGAGTAGTAAAGCGACGATTATATGCCTGCAGCCCAACGGCAGTCGCACTACCCATGTATCGTCATACCCCTGACGTCGCATGTAGCCACCACAGCTCTCTACTACTCAACCAGATCTTTTTACCAGAAAACTCCACTGAAAGGTTAACGTCTTTCTTCATTTCTTCTATAGCACCACACCAGAACCATCTGATTAACTCTCTATCGGACCCTTCCTTCTTCCTTCAAGTCGCAACTCTTTTTCCCTGGGCTTGAACATACCCAAATGTGCCAAAATTCGGCAGCAAAAAACCAAACCGTTGTTCTTTCATTTCTTGTTAGCACGAGTTGCGACCAAGCATGGGGAACACGAGTACGCCCGCTATTACTACGAATACTATGGCCATTTCTCGTCGTACCTCTTCACCAGCAAGCTCACGACGTAAATTGCATACAGAGGAGAAGGAAAAGTTTTCGAGTCTTTCCCGATAGCTATGAAATGTTCTTTAGACAAACTGGTAATAGGTATGTATGTATGCACACATTCTACTCAAAATGTTGCCGCTGCTGCTGTTTCCTGTCGTAAGTATGAAGAAACTATATATACCTTACAGAATACCTAATATGATACAGAAACTTACTGATAGTAGTCAAACGTGCCATTTTTACTTTCACTTATTCGACTATATAATAAGTAGTGGTAACAGTAGCATCAGTAGTAGCAGTAGTCGTAGTAGTAATAGTAGTGGTGTCTACAGCGGCAGTACATATTTTCCCCTTACATTCGCACCAAAAGGTTAATATGAATGTACATAATATACATTGTATATGAATGCATGCATGTGTTAGCCTGCCACCGTCAGCCAGACCTACATTTTTTTCTAGATGTAACGGTTACTGAATTTTTTTACGTGTTACAACAATACGCGGCTGCTACTACTTCACTACAGCCACTCCTTGTGCGATCATCTGCACGGGTTTGTATACGGGGGAGGTGAACACACTTTTCAAAGTCAGCAACTTGTGTTTGCAGAGACGAGTTTGTACGTGAAAGTTACATGGACTCTTGGTAACTATGTATGTAAGAGGTTGGGGCCTATTTCTATTACCGAAGAAAGCGTTTCAATTTTAATGTTACATGCTGCATGAATTATTGCATTACTGACATAATAGTTCATTTTTATAGGGATGGACATTATTGACTTGTGAAGCTGTACAAAATGTTTGAAGAAAATGTAGATGTAAGAGAGGAAAATGTAGAGTTTTTGGTTGGACATTGACTTTCTTATTTTTCTCGGTATGGATATTTGGATCATGTATGCGGAGAAGATCTTTCGAAGAAAGTCTGAAAATCGTTTTTTCATTTCCAAGAAAAACCTACGGCGGAAAAACCACGCAGCGGGATGTTAAATTTCTTGGAACTGTCGAATGCACCCAAACGGGAGTTTGTCGCAGAGTAAATCCGTCCATAATACACACTCTCGTATGTTTGCCAAATATTAATGGCAGTGACAATCGCCAATTTTTGTGGTCATGTGTAAAACTGCATGTATGAATGAAACATGAAAGAATGACCCTGGAATGTGTGCTTGCGCTGTATAAAAACTAACAAAATCAATATGCTTATTTTTTTCGCCTAATACAAAATGGGTTATTACTGCTATTTTTAACCCAACGCAATCGTTATAAATCATGGCCAACATGGCATAACAAACAACATTAAACAAAATACCCTAATGTGTCCCTGCCGTACTTTCACTTTGCTAACCGTCGTATTTAGAATAATGTGACTTTACTCCAAACATCGTTTACAGAACTACTACTACATAAATTCCATAGTAATGCCTGCTCACCCGCCTACAAATGCCAGCCTTCTCTACACAAGTGTAATTTTGATTTGAGCACTTTAACGTATACGGCCAACAAAAGGTTCGAGGAGGTGCACATAACTTGAGTAAAGAAAGAAGTCATGCATGTTTTAGAAGTTAAAAAAATGTACAAGCGATAAGCGATGCAACGATGCAGACACATCTTTTGCCTCTTGCTTGTGATGATAGTACACGGTAGAGAGGGAAAAACCGAGCAGGTAGGCAAAAGGAGGAGATATAAGTAACTAGATGTTGGAATAGAGAGAGAGAGAAAGTGGAATAAGCATACTTACTCTTGTACGATGAGAATCGTGACTATATATATATTCCTTTTACTTTATTTACCTACATAATAGTGAGAAGTTGTAGTCCTTCTGTCCCATTCGCCTTACCCTGGTGCTTGCTGGTAATGGTGAAAGTTATTCTAAGGAAAAACTCATGTGAAAAATGTGACTTGATGGCGCCGTTGTCGGAGTCTTCGGAGGAGACGACGAACTATCAGCTGAGTAGTAGGGAAAAATACTTTTTCTGTGGCTTTTCTCTTCATATTACATATAAATTTTTGCTAAATGTAATATACCTAGACAAGTTTTTACCTATAGCTATAAAATCTCTATAATTATGTGCTTTTCTCTATCACCGGGAACATCTTAAAGGTGGGTGATAGCATGAAGTAGTGGTAGTGGTGATAGCAACATTCTACTACTGGAAGTATGATTATAACAACAGTATTATTTCTGCTTTTTAACCTACTCGTCTTCCCGTCTATATCTTTTTCCATTTTCCCCTAATTCCATTCTCCAACACATTTTTGTTTCTGTCAAGTCTGTGGGTATTGTCTGTTTGCGTCTTTCGTTTTCACTAACAACTTCCTTTCCAAGAAAAGGAATAGGTAAGTCTTCGTTCTCTTCATACTATTCTGATTTTATTTGTGTATGAAAGAGGAAAGTTGAATCAGTGTGCAAACATGGCGTAGAAGTCGGCATATGTAAGAGGGGACATAAAACGGAGAGACAGAGTGAGAGGATATTAAAATGTAAGAATATTATAGCACGTAAAAAAGAATATGTGTTACGGGAAGAGTTGTGATGGGTGTTAGTAGTAGAACAGAAAACAGAACATGATGAAAATGCAACGATGGAAATCGGAAGCCGTGTGATATCATTAAATGTCAAGAAGTAAAGTGTAGCGGAAGGTAAAAGGTAGTAAACTACGCTCGTTACAGGCATGTACGGGTACAACCATACAAACTAGAAGTTTCGGATCCAGTTTATTGGTGTATTTGTGCTTTGTTCAAAATCTCACCCGTCACGCTTTCCTTGCTATTGGAGGACTTCGACAGCTTTACTCGTTCAGAGAAAAATGAAATTACCCAGCCTCTTCTCTTGTTTTGTCTTTCCAATGTCAATAAACTGTTTGAGAACTGTTCATTTGCGTTTAGCCCGCTCCGCGGGCTGCTCCACGTCGAGGTTGCCAACCGTGTGACCTTCCTTACCACATACAAATAATTCAATTTGTTGGTGTATTTCCATGAGGAAAAATTCCTGCTGGTGTAAGCGGAAAGTAATTTAGATCGCTTGTTTTTTCCTTTGTATTTATTTTACAGCGAGGGGTGTTTTATTATTTATTTTTCATTTACCGCCGTTGCCACTCATTCGACGGGCTCTTACTGTTAGATTGATTACATGGTACATAGGTACGCTATGCAAACTCTGTACTCATAGAGCGGCTGCACGAATTTTTTATACTCTTTTTGATTTAATTTTCATTATCTTTGTGATTCGTAACGTTGTAATATGCAATTTCGTTCCTTTTAATATCTCCCAGAAAAGATCTGCAAAAAAGGTTCCTATGAAATTACACTGTTGAAGGAATTCATTTTGGTTCATTTGAAGCATCGCACATGTTTTTCTCTTTTCCCTTTTTCCCTGTAGTGTGGCAGTGATTACCATGATAATAGACTCTTTGCAATTTATGTTACAATGAAATTTATACACTTTTCTTGGATAATAAACCCTGGAAAAGAAAAAAATCTGTTTCGTCTTACATGCGAGTACTATTTACCATCTTTGTTGAATGGTGTACTGATGTTTTTTTCTGTTATTGCACAGAAAAAATACCTTCTCATGTTTTTCCATGTTGTTGTTTTTATTCTTTTTCAGTAGGTACAGTATTACTATTGTTGTTGGATAAAAGGAAAAATGCTACACTACACTCTACATACTTTTCTCTGCATACAAAAGAAGTAACAGCATGAATGCACAACGATAGAGAAAAAAAGTACAGCAGCTGCCGTGTAGCTAAACGCAAAGGAAAACATAGGCAGATAAACAGACTAGTTCAGCCGCTACTGCAACTAGGACTAAAGGAAGTAAGCGAGTGTGCATGCAGGATGGAAAAAAATTGAGCGAGAGAATGAGAGAAAAAAGACTCACGTGGTTTGACTTACAAAATACTCCACCTCATCAACAAACAAGTCTACGGAGTTGCTGTTTTGATCCTTCCTGATTTTCTGGGGCTGATGTATCGGGTGAAGTCTGGGTTGTCCACACAATCGCAGGCAGTGAGGGTGTTTAGAAAGTCAACGCAGAGAAAGTTTGTCTTTTTATAGAGTTAATGTGTTTATCGATATGTTCGAGTTATTTATTAGTCTAATCGTTTTATCTCGTGACAAAATAATCCAAAAAGGAGAACAATAACATCAAAAGGATTTTCACTTTTTGTTTAGGAGGCTAGCAGCACAAATATAAAATAAAGGAATATCTTATGGTCACACTCAAGGAGACGAAGAGAAGGGAAAATGGTACTGTTTCTTTGCAACTGCGGAAAATGTATTGTTGAGCAAAACGTCAGAGATGGTAGAGATAAAGATAAACAGTTAAACACTTTATGTACTTAAATAAGCACACGGTCAAGTTTGACTGGACAAGGGCGAAATGAAAAGGTCAAAAGGGCCCCGGAGAAAAATTGCCAGATGACGTATTAGGAAATGGGAAAATGACGAGAAATATGGTGACACATATATACAAAGTGTTAGCTTTTCAGGTGTAACATTGAATTCAAATACACTGTATTGATTGCAATGTGGCTGATGCTGGTGAGGTTGAAACTCGGTGATATGAACATGAAGATAGGGAAGGAAAGAGTTGCAAGGAGTTGAATTTTGCAGATTATGATGACGGAGAAGAAGAAAGAGAGAGCGAGAGAAAGAGAGAGAAAAGGGAAAATAAAAAGTGTTGGAAAAGAGAACTCACAAATGATATTCCAGTGTTCACACTGCAGTATATTTTTTTATCTACGGTTCTTTAAAAGGAAATGTGTATGCGTCACAAGTTTGTTCCGATTTCCTTAACACATGAAGATGATTCCCGGGAGTGGCTGGACAATGATTATCCAATTACTAGCGTCCTCCTAATTTTCGTTTTCAAGGAGAAACTTGGCGGAAAAGGACACCGCAAGATGCGATAATGACGCCGTTGTAAATGACGGCAGTGTCTGGATGCAATATTGCAACTATCAAAGTCCGGTCGTTTTGATTTGTATTTTCTCGCTGGCTTCCTCCGCCGTGTGTCTGTGTGTACTCGTGTACAGATGATGAGGATGCTGCGGATACAAGTTTACTTTCTTGTCCTCCGTAGTTCTTTGTCAATGTTATGTTTTGACTAGTGAAAGTAGTTGGAGTGCAGTCCTCCTTTTATACTGACTGTCTCCGACTCGCTCAGCAGATTTCCCTCTGTGGTACGTTGTTGTTGTGTTCAGCAACGACAGAAAAAGAAAGACAGACGAGTGAAAAGGAGAGAATTAGTGAAAGAGTCAAACGGTAAGAGAGAGTCACTGAGAGAGAATGAGCAGAGGATCATTCCACCAACACAGACTCGTACATACTAGCCCATTATATGTGCTATGCTCAGGGAGAGGTATGCGTGTATGTTTGAACACCATACTATCATAAAGAAGAAGCAGTGAGCGGAACCATGCTGCACCGTAGTTGAGTAGTACGACTTGGTAGTGGTCGGAGTAATATCTGTTCGGAGAACAAGAAGAGTAAAAGGAAAAAGCAGAACAGAAATGGGTAATATGTGTGAGTGTGTGGCTGGTTCCTTGTGTGTGTGGAAAAAGAGTATTGTGTATTGTATAGCAGCAGAGGAAACTTTTTGCAGTGGTGGATTTCTAAACCTGAAGCACTCCGCCTTTCCGTATATAGTATTACATCATCGTCATCGTCATCATAACAGCGGCCAAGCGCTAGAGTTCTGCTATTTACTTATACCAGTTACATATTATAGCAAATGTACATACATTAATGCATTCTTTAACGTATCGTTTTAATATTATTATCACTATCAGCAATAATAAATTGTCCGACAGTAAATATCAGCCACACATCGACGACGAGTCGGTGGTATTAAACCGGTGGCGGTTGATTTTGTTGCTTGCATTCTTTGCTTTTCGGAGATTTTCCGAAAAAAATTAAACAAAGCACCTCCTGCTGCTAGGCAGTTGTTACAAAACTGAAATAATTTTATCAGGTGTCTTTGTAAAAAGTCAAAAACGGTTGTATTAATTTTGGACTAACAGACAGACGAGCTAAATCAATAACTAAAAGCTTCCCCCTGTGTTCTGCTGGAAGTTTCTCGTGTCTATGTACTTTTTTACGTTCTGGAATCCTAACCTGCAGCAGCAGGAGTACGCAATGTACTACTATTTCTCCGTTTGCTGTGTGCCGTTTGTTCTGGCAATGAGCCGCTCTGCCATTTCCGTAATATGGACTGCAGCTGCAGACCCAGCAAAAAAATAATATAAAAGGAAAAAAGGAGGAAACAGTAAAGAAAGGAACGTTTAGAGAGCAGCAAACAAGGAGCCCGACGTAGGGAACATGGTTGTGTAGCTTTCATATAGGAACATACAGTCCGCTTGTAATGTGCCATCAAGAGTTTTTATGATACTTCACACATGGTAGGTACGTATTTATTTATTTTTGCTATACCGGTACCAACTACCTATACGGGAGAACTCAGATAGCAAAAAACAATCTCCCTCTCTGTCGTATATACGGATTGCATACATACCTTACTTGTAGGTGAATGTTATGCTGGAGAAACAATAGCTGCTTGGATATTTCATCGTTCTCATCACCGTCGTCAGAGATGTGGCTGCTATCAAACTATGTATACAATATACGGTCTGATAAATGTGTGCATGTTTACTTATTATTCCGTGTATGAGCCTCTGCCCATCTACCTATTTTTTTCCATGTCGTGCTTTTGTACCACCACTATTTACCAACAAAGCTCCTTCTTCTGCCTGGACTCTTCTTCTTTCAGTTCAGTCTTTCCTTTCTAGTTGGCCTACTACTTTTACAACCTAATGTTATGACTATTTTAGTAAGACCAGTCCATGCCTTCAAAGAAGAGAGAAAAAAAGGGAGACGAGGATAGATCCAAGCCATGTGTTTGTCGAGAAAAAAAAAACACAGGGCGCAAGGCATAACTACACTGCTGGCGACGATGATGGCAGAAGTGCCGCATACAAAACTGCATGTTTCTGTTATGCTGCTGTTGACTAACATTGTGTCAGTATGCGTGTGTACTCAATGTTGTAAAGTTAGAGGGATGGGCTATCCTACCCGTTAGCACGGGTACCCAGTAGTGGGAGTATTCAGCACGAGTGAGAAAGAACGGTGCACCGTTCTATGAGTCTACACAAATGCATAGAAAAGGGAAACGGTTTAGAATGGAAGAGAAAGAGAGAGTGTGGATGAGGGAGAGAAAGAGCCTTTACAGGACTTGGAATTCTCTTCACTTAACCTTTTTCTCGGCTCTTGGTGCTTGCTACGAATGTACGAGGTGCCGGAGAAAAAGGGTATGGCTTGGGAAACTTGCAAGTTGGGGCGGATGGATGGAGTAATACTAATACTTGAATTCTGGAGCATTACAGGTTTATTTCTATGCGGGATAAAGAGGCTACTCATGGTTGTCACCAGTGTATAATAATAACCACTGGCTTCTTTGCTTTCAGTACGTTTTCGCTATTACTTAAAATGCAGATATGAGAAACATGGGGTAAAAGATGTGTATCATTGGGCTCTATGGGCCCTTACTGCAGATCAAGAAAGTTAATCAGAAAAGCGCTCTTTGGAGTCAATCGTTTGTCTGTCTGTGCTTGTGGTTAATCGAAGAAGGTAACGTGAAAGCATTGCTAATTCACCTTTTTAGACAACCTATGCTGCTATGACTTTCTATGCAACTAATTAAATAATGCTCTCCTTGCGTCATACACAAGGTGTCAAAGTATATCAAAGTCTACAAGGATAATGAACTTTTTTGTCGACATGCTTATGTTCAACATCGCTCCGTTAATACAAAAATATCTATTTAATTAATTTGTTTATTTTATTCAATGCTACGATCAAGTAGGGATACTGTATTGCATCTATTTTTAAAACTAGTTGCATAAAACTCAACTGTTCATGCCAGCACAACGTTAACAGACCCGTGTAAAAGGTAATATTGGGGTTTAGGCACAGTAAATGTATTTTTGTCACATACCGTATTTACGCAAACTTGCTTTTCGTTTGTCAACAGCATTTCTACTTGAGTTGGTACAGCTTGAAGGTTTGGCAGCGAATGTCAGGTAAAACAATAGTGTAAACTTTAACGTAGAAAAATTTACTTTCTTTGTTTCCCATTTGGTTTCCCATCGCCACACACTGGAGAAGGAAACTTCCGTTGATTTCATGCGTCTCTACTCATACCTGGCTGCTCCTGGAACGAGTAAAGTTCCTCTGGTTGACGCAAAGACATTGTCTGCACTCTCTCTCTCTCTCTCTGTCTATTGCTACAAATTTTTTGCTCAAGTGCTAATAGGAGTGGACTGGAACGTAAAGCTAGTGGATATTATTTAAAGAAATCTAAGTAACCTCCAAACAAACTCGACCAACGATGAAATAAGAACAATCGGTGCAAAAAACGACACCCAAGAACAAAAAGGATGCAAATAAAGGAACGGTAACTTGTACGTTATAAAAGTAGCGTAAGCTGAAAAGGATAATTACAGTTTATTAAACCTAACGTAAGAAATTGAATCAAACCTGACTGACGAATATTTTCTCGGTGACCGGTATAGTTATAACATTATGTAATTTACTTCCAACTTTCTGGTTTTTCCGATACCATGCCGACCTTTTTTCCTCATTCAAACTTTTACTTTGGTAGCAATTACTTTTTAGACCTGCAAAACGGGAGGTAATCAAGCGACGGCAAACCTTATTGGATCCCACCTAGTCAAAATCGCCAAATCCGTTGGAATTTTGGAAAGATATTTAAGTAAGGACAGACAAACAATTGGAAACTTAGTTGCTTTCATGGTCTGTAATAAAAATCTACTAGAAACTGTCCACAACTTGCCCTGTCGGAAACAACAGCTACAATTTATTTCTTGCTTGATACACGATGCCAAAAAAAGTTGTTCCTTAAATGGGGAGAATCGAGCCAACGTTTCTGGAGCGTAGCTAGTAGTCAAGCACATGGACTTATACTTTTTTCTGTTGTGTGGTTCCAGTACTTCTACAAGCGTTTCGTTTCTCGTTGGTCTTTCATTCCATACGTGTAATGACTGCACCTCCTATCGTTTTCCAAAAGGCATCCAAGAAAAGCCGTTCTCGACAAGCAGCAAGAATTTGGAAGTTGAAACTTGCTCCTGCTGTTCGCAACGATATGTAAGTAAAAAAGCAGAACAAAGTTTGCTTGAGCTTGTATATATTGCAAAATGATGATGACGATGATTTTCCCTATGAATCTCATTTTTCCTCCAGTAGCTCAGTAAGACATGTATATAACCATGTTTTCTGCTGCATAGTACACAAAATAACGGATGCGAAGACTGCAATACACAAAAGTGCTTCGTCCACCGAAAAATATATATTCCAAATTATAACAAAATACCATACAAGTTCACTTCATAAAAAGGATGGTTTCTGGCCAGCAGTTGTTTGTAGCGAGAAAACGGAGCGTTTCTTTAAGACTCCAGTGGAGAAAGCATATCCTGAAACTTTGTTTTCCCCCTCTCCTTCTGGTACTCGCTTTTTCATTTTCGAACTTACATTTTATACATAATATTATGTTCCTATAAAGTGCAGAACTCCAATTGGGACAGCGTATAGTGGTCCCGCTGCTGTTAGGAATAGAAAAGATAAAAACGAAGAAAATAAGAAAAGAATAAAATTCAGTTCATGTAAGTGAGTAGGGAGGTAGTAAGGTTATCTAAAAAAAAGTTCGTTTTCTCCAATTCTAGTGGCATGGCAATCGTGGCATGCATGCATAGAAGAAACACAAACAAACCCAAACTGAGCTCTCTTTCCCTCACTTTGCTGGCTTTTACTTGCCTGGTTCCACTCATTCTCTTTGCTTACTTTTTATGTAATACCACGCTATTCCACACACCAGACCAGAACGAACAGAGACAGAAGAAGGAGCATTATAGTGAGTTCACAGAAGCTAGTATCGATCATCCTACAATTCCCTTATTATTCCAGAGCCCCACAACTATGCAGCAGCAGCGACAGGACATTCTGTACACTTTTCCACTTTCTTGATGACTCCTGCTCCGACTGTTCCACTTACTGATTTATATTTCATTTTGCTAGTTACTACTACGCTCATTCACTGCTAGTTATTATAACAAACCTTTCATATTCCAGCAACAACAACAACAACAACAAGTACTCCAACTATAAAACAACTACAAAATCTTTTCCTACAAAAGCGAGTAATGGTCCAATGGAATCTTGCGTCGTTCTGCGTTTGTATTCATGTTTACAACAGAAGACATGGTTAATACCCTGAAACAAACACAGTTTGTCAGGATGATTATATAACGGTGCCTTCGCAAGGGAAACACAATGCGTGTCTAATGTATAATGTAAAAAATGAACTCCGACAAAAACCTGTATAGTAACATCATTGTTCAGCAGGGCACAGATAAATTACCTTGCAACGCGCCACATGAATATGTGCATAGAGAACACTTAGTGTTACCGTCATAATTCCGTTTACAAAGCGGCTAACCCAAACTAAAAAGTTGCAATGTGGTTAACATTGCGCGGCTTGACTTGCTGGCGAAAATATAACGCTATAGTTACTCTAAAAAGTTTCTCGAGATTTTGTTTCATCTTTTCAAAAAAGTAGTTTTTCACTTCTATGTAATGTATGAACACGTACTTTGTACTTACATCAAAGTGTTTACACCAAAACTTTCTTTGTTTTGCACTAAAAGGGTATCTGTGTCTGGGGTTAACAAGATTTTCCTACTCTCTTTAGCGCACACTTACGCGCTCTCTCTCTCTTTCTCTGCTTTTGTTTTTTCTCATCCCTTATCATTTCTCTGCGTTCTATTATCATCAGCTTACATCCTCACTTTGAAAAATCATTCTACATAGCACACAGGAAAAACTTTCCCGTTGCCATACTTCTAAAAGCCAACACACGCGGTGTCGTCGTGGCTGGAACAGTTCACTTGACTTCTACCCGGCGAGTCCATCTTCGTGACTTGAGGATATAATGGGTACACTTTTTATCCGTTCATCCAATAAGTTGAGGCTACTATTTTGATACATACAGAACAGGAACACATATTACACCGCAGACGTCACTGCACTGTGCCCTGAGTGGCTTCCTCGTGTTTGTTTTTATAACTTGGCAATAGCCAAGCTTCCTAATGAAATTGTCATGCATTTTTAGAGGCTTCACGCTGAATGGTGTCGATTTCCAATGCCATTCATATTACCTACATCAACTACTACAGCGCATAATGCTGTCTCAAAAAACACCTTATCGCATTTCTTCAAACCTATCGTTTCGTTGTCGCTTATTTTCCAAGACCATCACAGCTCCACTGTGAATGCTTATTGTTGTAGTAGCTCAAGCCGTGTGTAACTTTTATTATCCACCACTAAAAACCTAAATAAAACTGAGCCATATTCTGCAACCCAATTTGGAGCTTCTTCACCTTGCTTTATGCACATTAATAACAACTAATGTAGGAAAGAAGTAGCAAGGAAGTCAAGATGAAGGAGTATTAGGTTCCGGCATGTATTTACACCTTGTCGATCAACGCAAAAATCTATAAATGAAGTTTCCACCAATCTACTAAAAAAATCAACACTCAGCAGTAGCGCCTAATCTAAAACTTTTGTAGAAATTACGCGGGTTTTCATAAAATACGAAGTGCCGATCTGGTTGTGAGGGAAACTTTTTCGGTAGTGGTATGTTTCTGGTGTTGTTGGGCACATGGGCACAATATTATCGATATCTGTATACTACTACAGTACAATGGTGTAGAAACTCCATTTTGTATATAATTTTAGTTTCG
>JAHZNB010007715.1:0-11409 GCA_027744295.1 Callyntrura guangdongensis | reverse complement strand
GTACACATGCTAATACCACTGTAGTCAAGTTCTTGAAAAGATGTTGGTGTGTATGCGTTCTTAGCTAAACGCTACACACACAAATTAACATGTTTGATGGTCTGACCCGAAGTCAACTTAGAGCAGACAACAAACACCATCACAACGAAAGCTAATCTTTTTAGCCGTCAATATTATGACAGCTAGATTGATAGAAGATAATGCGCTTTCTTGAGGCATGAGAAAACACAGTGTACGGTAAATATTAAAATTAATAAATGAATAAAGGAATGCATGCACATACTGGAACCTTTGTCACATAGGTAGTATGACGAAGGTCCCAGATTTTTCTATTTGTAGATTTTTAAGTAAATAATGAGTACACTGGACGGTACAGCACAAAAGTGCATTAACTATCCACTGCACTCATTCATGCTACTTGAACGTTCTGGATTAAAGTCACTTAAGTGAAGATGTTTTTGCTGGCATAGAGACGATGTAAAAATATTTTTCGCATTCCGACTTATCTCGAAAATAGTACATTTGCGACTGTAAAACTACATTACCAGTTATGTCATCGTTTTTATGGAATTTTGTTTGAATTTTGTATAAGAGCCAATTTTTTTAACTTGCTCGTTATCAAAAATCTGTGCCATATTTTCTTACGGTTTCACATAAGGTGGCTTAAAACATATTTACACTGCACAAGTGCAACCTCGAAAAACCTACCGAGAGAGTTTCGGAAGTCACATTGTTTGGAAAGTATTCTAGTGAAGAATCACCATGTAATTACACGTACACGCTACCCATAGTTGCGTTGTGGAAGATTTTGATGATGATTAAATGGTGAACTAGTTGCAGTGGTATTTTATGCATTTTATATCATGTACATAGCCATGTGGATCTCATTATACATGTATGGGATAGGAAGGTAACCTGCTTCATGTATAAAATCAGCCCCTGCCCCCTCCCTCCACGCCTTTTTATGCCTCTGCCATACCTATCCATGTTAATCGCCCGATCTTACAACGCTATTTTACTAAAATCCCCCGCATCTTCTCCTCACTTTTCTTTGTTTTCTGCAATCTAAATGCATCCCTCCTTAGCATTGCCCACCCACATAGTATTGTCTTTCCCATTCCATTTCAGCCATTCTTTATTAAAATTCCCTTAGCTGTTTCCCTTTTGTTATGTCAGCTGTTTTTGTTTTTGTCCCCAGTATATTTCGATATATTAGGTATGTTTATGACAAATGTTCATGATAATGTTACATGATGAAGCCACCAATAGTTCATTTATCCACACGTACGTGGCTTTGAATGTATGAATATGTGAATTTTTATGGGGATTCGCTTGCATGCTTGCGTGCATGTAAAATGGGATAGTGTTTTACGAGTAAATTTTTGGAGGCATCGTTGAAGATTTTTTGGATGGAACATTGAGAGGATCTGTGGGGGAATTTTAGTGGGATGTTTGGAGTGAATTTGGAGGGAATTTTGGAGGAGAATGACGTTTGGGCCTAGACTATGCATGCTTTTTTCTGTGTGCAATGCGTACTTCTAGTAATTAATAATTATTAATTATCTTTAAATATTTGGCTCAAACACAAGCGCTATGGTTGTTATTTTTTAAATTTTGACCCCCGCTGACCCCCAGGGGGTCCACCCCAAACCCCCATCTTCAAACTCATGATAGCTATTGATAGTAACTACGTATTGTCGAAAACAATTTCAAAATTCGTTTGCATTTAAAAGTATTATGTGAACAGACCGACAGACAGGAAGACAATCTCAATAACTACTGAATTCTTTTTCAGTAATTAATAAACCATTTAAATGACATGAAAAGGATCCTATAGTGATAGTAATCCTAGGAGGGAGGAGTTGTCAACCCGATTGAAACTTGGCACTCTTCTACAAGTATGTACGAGGTAGGAGGTAGATATGTAAGAGGTAGGTTGAGTCATGATTGTCACGTTTGAAGTCAAGAAACCTTAAGGGGTCTGTTGTTTCTACCCCAAGGAGGCGTCAAAGACATGTTAGTTGACATAAGTTATAGCCATTGTCATTGTTAGTAAATAGTCGAAAACCCAATCCCAAACTGATTAACCGCGTTGGAGTTGGGATAAACAATAACAACTTGGTAACTCTGGAGGTCACTGGGGTCATTCATTTCGAAATATGAAATAGAAATCAGAAATATGGTATACTAGTTTATATACATAAGAAGTACATGTATACCGAGTTTCAGCTCATTTGGACGTGGTCAAACTTTGACACCCTCCGTTGACCCCATATGTGCCCATCTTCGAACTTGACCGAGCTATGGTTCATACCTATGTATTGGCGAAAACAGAATTGGAAAATTCGTTTCCTTTCAAAAGTTATCGCGCGGACAAGAAAGTGGGGACGGCCGGACGGAAGGACTAGACACGACTACCATTTTTATAATGGATCTTAAGGAATCCTTAATAAACTGGCTAAATCGCTGTATAGAGACGCCGATGACAGTTTGGTATTGATATATGCTGATTGAAATGCTAAAAACTTGATATTTTGGCTTATCAGTCGACCTGGTATCGATCGCTATACAAAATTTGAGCTAATTTGGCAAAAGTTTAGTTTTTGACTCCCAAAATGACCCCCCAGGGGTCGACCAAATTTGCTGAAATTGCACTCCTAGAGATGCCACCAACCTAAGGCATCTGTGTGCCAAATTTGAGCTATTTTGGTTAAAGTTTAATTTTTCACCCCCCAAATGACCCCCCGGAGGTCGACCAAATTTGCTCAAAATATATCCCAGAGATGCCACTAGCCAAATGTACCTGTGTGCCAAATTTGAGCCAAATCGGCTGAAGCGTCTGGCCTGTATAGTGATGAGGGACAGACAAATACGTCTAAGTCATAACTCCAATGAAAACAAGATTCCGTTGGCGTAATAATCCCACTGCGTACCGCTCAATCTCTGCATCCCTTTCTCGATCCCTCGTACATACAAAGTGCACGATTCTTAATAGTGCCGGTTTTTGGCGATAATAACAAGAACCTTATTTTAATATTTTCTACTGCATGCACACCACAAGTCAAATCGTGTCACATTTCTTCGTGAAAGATTACAGTGTATAATCGTATGTTCTTATTTTGGAAGCGGCTCCACAACGCAACGGTTAGATTTGTGTATTAATGATTTTGTTTTTGCCACTTTGCTCCATGTACTAGTGTTTTGCCTTAGTGGTTTGGTGGTAGGTGTCAGCAATGCAACGCATATGCTTACATGAGGTCCATCTCCAACAAACAAAGGATATTAAGACGACCAAGCACACGGATTTCCAGTTCAGTTGTTTCCTTTCAGATCTTGGATTCTTGTGGGACAGTCAAAGGAAGGATTTTGTTCGCTCCTGCACACAGAAAAAATCCCACTTTTACACTATCACTACCATCATCATGTCCTCCGTAGAGACACGTAGACACTTGACTGCACTATTTCTTGATTACTAACTAATCTCGTTTCTTTTTCATCCGGACAGCTAAACTTTCAACAAAGTAGATTAGGCATGGACGAGTCTTTAAACCTGTCTTCTACTCATGGCCTCAAGGCCTGTTTTAGTGTTTTCTTTTTCTCAGCGGTGCAAGTCTTGGTATACATAGTGAAATTCGTAATTTAAAATTACCATATAGCTTCATATTAGCAGAATGAACAAATAAAAGAATCAACCAGCGTGCAAATTGTGGGTTTCCACTGCAAACACGGACGAGGAGAGTTCAGAGGTTTACCCTCTTAGCACAGCCCCGCATGTACACTCGGGCATGTGCAAATACTTTGCGAAAAAAAATTGTTCCAAATGGTAACATTCAAAGGTACCCAGTGACCACTAAATACAGCGCGACGTTTCACTACATTTATGGCATTTTTCCTCTAAACAAACACTGCTGCATCCAGATGGCCAGCCAAATTGATATTGGATACGGATTGTCGGATTTTTGGAATACGAAAACATCAACTCCACTCTCTAATCAGCCCACAAAATTGCGGATTGTCATTTTATCAATTTTATCATGAACGTAAATAATGGGTGACTGAAATTGCATTTAAAATATTACACAATTTAAGTCTACGCATTAAAATTAACGAGTACCATGCTACAAACTACTAAGGAGCCTCTTGCCATGACACGACACATGACACGGGAGTGAAGTTGGTGCTATCGTATTTCCGAAATTCGAAAGTATCTAATGCCAATATGGCTGGCACACTAGATAAAGCAGTACGTTTATTTAGCACATCTTATGTGACTATGTAATTTTCATCTATCGTGTCCGGTTGTTCGCGCGATAACTCTTGAAGGGAATTCTGTTTTCACCAATTAATAGGTATGGTCAATATCTCAGATGAGTTCGAAGATTTGGCATTTGGCGTCGACCCCATGGAGGCCAATAAGGGGTCAAAGTTTAAACATGTCCAAATGAGCTCAAACTCGGTATATATGTACTTATTATGTACCTAAACTAGTATACTAATTTTTATTCGAAATTATTGATCCCTGTGACCTCCAGAGGTCACTAAAGGTCAATGGTTGTTTAGTTCATAACTACGACACGGTTAATCCGTTTGGGATGGGGGTTTCGACTATCGACTAAAAATGACAAGAGCTATAACATTAGTCAAAATGGCATGTTTCTGACCCCCTTTGAGGTAGAAACAAGAGACACCCCTTTAGTTTTTCTTGACTTTTAACATGAAAACCATCACTCAAATTTTGTCAACATGGCACAAGGAGTGCCATATTTAAGGCGGATTGATTGGCAACTACCTCCTACCATCTACCTTTTAGCTTATACATTATATATATATATACATTATACCTGCTGCCTCCTGCCTTCCTCTTCTTAAGATGTGCCTATTTTACAGTTTATAAAAGTTTATTCAGAGGAAAGATGCCATAAGCGTAGTAAGCGCTGCGTTGTACTTAATAGTATGTGACCACCGGGACAAAAAAACCGCAAAGTGTTCGCATAAAAGGATATATATAACATATATTCAACATATTATTCAATTGTACTGATCACAAAATTCAAAATATATACTTCTGCATACGTATTAACTCCTGCAGTTAAAATATTTGTTTCTAAAAATGGGCGACACATGGTGACACAGTTTTGGAATTCCAAATCCATTTAATTTTAATAAGCATTTGCTTATTAAAATTAAATTTTGAATGATACAATGTCCTCACAGAACTATTTGTAGTTTTCGATAAATATTACAATTTATTACGCTGCTACGCTACGCTATGAAGAATGTACAAAAATCGGATATCATGAAATGTGGGGTATCTGGAAAAAATGCAGCAACGAAACAAAATAATATGCAATTTAATTTGTTAACGATCAAAACGTATGTTGAAACTTGTCAACAATAAATGCAGTGCCGAAAGTATCGCAAAAGCATGATGTCCTCGCCTGGTCTAGCTTCCATCTCGAGTAAAATTCTCTAGTATTACATTTTGATACCGTTACGTCACAAAATTTCATAATTTCATACCCCCACCCCCTATTTTCAAACGTTCTAAATGGATGCTCCTAAAAGTACATAATCCAAGTGTACATGCGGGGCTGTGCTAGTAAGTAGGGTAAACCTCTGAACCCTCCTCGTGAATGAAAATAAAAATCTGGCAAACTGCAGAGTAGAAGTCCTTTTTTGGCGTCAAAATCACTAATCACTCAAACTGTCAATCATCCTGACTTGGTATGTCAATTACCATAAAGCTTAATGGTGATGATGAATTGACCTTTGACCACCGTCGGAAGCCACGGTATATTTACCAATCGAGTTCAAACTTTATATACTTATACATATGTACAAGTATTTATTTACTTATTAAAGCAATTTATATGGTGTGAGTGTACCAAGTTTGAGCCATAGTTGTTATGTTAAAAGTCAACGAAATAAAAGGGGTGTCTTGTTTCTACCTCATGGGCGTCTATTAGATGCCCTGCCGACATGTGTTACAGTCCTTGTCACTGCAAGTCAGTTGGAGAAAACCCCATCTCAAACTGATTCTAGAGTTATAGGATAAACAGTTTTCAAGGTTTGACACCCTCCTTGGAGGTCAACCAATCTGGATAATCTATCCGTATAACAACTTTCAGTCATAGGTCATGTTTTGAAATTTGTTAGTAATCTCCCGTTTCCCTCCAGGGAGGGATCCAAAACGCCCATCTTCGTAGCAGACAACTGAGGTATTCCATCGAAATATCGATTGGCAAAAACAGAAATTCAAAATTCATTTTCTTTCAAAAAAGTTATCGTGTACCCTACCCCTACGGCCTGACATGACAGAGCAATCTTATATAGTCTGATCCTAATAAACTTCAAGCACGAGCAAAAGAGTAAATAAGAAGGGATATAATTCTTACGTAAGTTAATCTTCAAGTATCAGATACACCCAAGCTACAACGTCGTGCAAAGGTCACGTAAATTTATAATTGCCATTGCCGTCTAATGTTACACAAATACCACACCGGTTGTTAAATCTCAGTCGTAATAAATTGCATATTTTGGGTTACGTTTAAATAGATCGCTTGTTTCTATACTGTATATATTTATCGCTGCGACCGTCATGTTCCTTCGTATTTATTACGTAGCTGAAAACCATTTTTAGCTTGTAATGATTTTAGCGCATTTGTCTGTCTGTCCGTCCGTCATCACTAGAGGTGGAAATCGTAGGAATTTGCATATTTTATATAGTTACTCGGATTACTATGAGCTTCCGTATGTGGACGAGTCATATAAAAAGAAACATTTTAAGTCACACTTAATTTTGCCAAATTTTGTATATTTTGTCGCTTTATTGCATTTTTGTATACCCTATGTATATTTAGAGAAAAACCCTGCATATTTAATGCAAATCGAATAAATTTCTTTATAAGGTCGCATTTTTAGCTTAAACTGAGAATTTTAAGTACTAAACTACACTAAAAACAATATTTATAAATTGTGGGCTTGTATGAGGCGGTATGAATGGAGTCGAAAATATCTATTGACGCAACTTTGTGAGACAAATTTTCACAAAAAATCTGTTGCGCTAACGTCTACGAATGGTCGGCAATTGCTGGTCTCGATCAAGCCAACGAGTTTAATAGAGATGCGTGCAAAGCACTTTTAGCAGCCAATATTCCATGGTATAAGACAAAATTATACTGACGATGTCACTGACATACATGGTTTCAATATTTTGTTTCATAATTTCCAATTATAATGTTCGTATCGATACAACAATTCATGATACGCCTCATGTCTCCATGAACAATTGTTTTGAATTTATTCAAAAAATAAGATTTTTCAAATTTAAAAAAAAATCTTACTGGAATTTAACATGGAAAATCAAATGTTAGAGAAGGGGGGACCCTTCTCCAAATTTCTAATTTAATTTAGTCCGAAGAATCGAAGTAATAGTTAAGTCTTATAGTAGTTTTTTTAATTTGACACGGTCACGTGACCTCGCTTTCAAAATATAATAAATTTTAGACTTATTGTATGTACATAAAAAAAGAAAAATTCTCTGCAAATTTTACTGTATATTTTGGCTATTTTCGTTGCATATTGTCATGTATAAAGCAAAGCTTGAGACAACAAAATTTGAGAATTTTGGTTAAAGTTTAACTTTTGACCCCCCAAATGACCCCCTGGGAGTCGACCAAATTTGCTGAAATTGCACTTCAGAGATGCCACAAACCCAAGCCACATATGTCATATGTGCTAAATTTGAGCTATTTTGGTTAAAGTTTAATTGAAATGACCCGAAATGACCCCCTGGGGTAGACCAAATTGAAATAAATTCTATCCCATAAGTTCCAGTACCCTAAGGTACCTGTATGCCAAATTTGAGCCAAATCGACTGAAGCGGCTGGCCTGTAAAGTGATGACGAACAGACGGACTGACAGATAAATGCGCTGATCACAATACTCCAATGAAATTTAGATTTCATCGGTGTAATAAACAAATCAGCCGGGCCAACACGTAAATGTAAATACACTATAATGTAAATACAAATACATACGACGTACGTACTACGTTGTTAGCTATGTAAACCATCACGTCACTCCACTCATCACACCACACTGTATCACAGTGCCCCACACTAAAACGCGTCAAAAGAAGTTTAAATGTGTAAACAACGCACTGAAGTGTATACTCACCACACAAATAAAAAAGTGCAATACCTACCAATGTTGACAATGGTTCATGCATGCAAAATCTCCGTGAGCGAGCTAAACCGTACGTTTATGTTTAGACGTACCGAGACATAATGTAGAAGCTCACGGAACAGAGAAAAGATTCTGCATGAATCCGGTGCAAAGTCCACCCGATCGGATTAGAGTATAAGATGCTGTGCTTGGCTAAATTTTTTTTTGACTTGTAATTTTCGATAAACTGCATAATCTAGCTTCACGAATGGTACTTATTATACGAATGGTGATATCAGTGATATGACCATTCGTATGACCATGTCATTGGAATGTCCACGAAAACCTCTATTGATTGATACACCTTTCACCTGTCATACATCAGTTTCTGATATGATATTCAAGTATAGTACCTGACCCTCTTATAAAAAACCTCTTCGTACTTATTCGTAATACCTGCTAGATACAAATTTAAGTTTTTGTAAATTATCGTTAGAATTTGTTTCAGTACAAATTAAATTACAAAATCGATACAAAAAAATAAACCAAAAATAAATTAGAAATGTTTTACATACAAATTCATGTTTCATACTATCCCACACAACTAAAATAACATTTTGCTATGGTAGATGTTAAGGAAATCGTCGAGATAACAAATGCAATGCTTGTCTGTTACAAATTATTGTTTTTCATTTTGGACTGGCGATAGCATTTGTGTTCATATGTGTAACACAGAATAGGCTTGCCTTAGCAATTTGGCATTAAATTCATAGCTATCGACCACCAGAAACAGAATTTTAATATGTATATTCTTTCAAGAGTTATCGTGTAACGGCAGAAGACCCAACGGCAATACGATTGGAGTAGCTGACCTTGGTTACCTCCCATGATCTTATAATATTTCACTGTTTTAAAGGTCAAATGAGCCGTACATTTGTTAAGTTCGCCCATGTTTTTGTAGTTTCAATTTTTTTAACGTGCGTTTTGACGTATTAAACCACTACATGTATGGATTAATGACATCGTGAATCACCTTTTTGAAAGCAACAATTTTCCAATACACTGGCATCGCATTAGTACGTGGATGTCTTCTTCAGCATGGTGGCGCAATTAAAGAACCCCTCTGTATGACTAGTTGACCAACTTAAATCAATCGATGCCAAATTCCTCATTCATGCCTATTCTGTGTCACAGTACCATATATGAACATAAATGCTATCGACGATAATAATTTGTAATATACAAGCATTGCACTTGTCACCTAGACGATTTCTTTATCTTCCGAATCAAAATGGTATTTTAGTTGCCTGGGTTAGTATATTTATTAATTCTCACGTGGGCCGGACCTGACAAAGTTTCGCTACTGACTCCAGGCCATAAGCTTCAGCCGATTTAGTTCAAATTTAGAATAAACGTAACTCTGGAATATACTTCAAAAAAATTGGCCAACCCTCAGGGGAAAGAGGGTTAAAATTTAAACTTTAGCTAAATTATTTCAAATTTTGTATAGCGATAGCGATTTTTGTAAATGAGAAGTCACAAAGTCACAATATAAGTTTGACCGTTATTGGTTGACTCATGCGCGCCCTATACTTTGCAATTCAATATATAACTAAAGCAATATTTAGGTTATCAAAAAACAAATTATATAACCAAATAGCTTATAAAGCTATTCAAATTGTCAGCTTGTCATTTGTCAGTAAGTACAGAGGTTTTCAGCTACGTCTTTATGGCTACAATTTAAGCGGATTTATTAAGTGGCGAAGTCACTCATTAACTTTCGTAAAGCGTAAGCTAGAAAGTTATTGAAATTGGAGTCGTGTCTGTCTGTCGGTCTGTCTGTAAACACTATAACTTTTGTTCTACTTGACATAAACGAACCAAATTTGGTACACGGGTACCTTAGGTCAACATCTCTCTTGGTATTGAATTTCAGCCCCAGATGTCACTTCTGACTTCTGACCGCATATATTGGGGTCACCAGGTCACATTCACCGTATATGTGCTGCAAAATTGTCCAACAAATACAATTACAAACAAACGATTTATATTTTTTAATGTCTTTATATCTTTTCTGTCTTATCTTTATTTTATTTATTTCTGTAACATCTTTATAGAGTGCTTTGCAATTCCCGTTTAACAACATGAAGCAGTTACTTTATACAAAATATATAATAATTAATAATATTCATTATTAGTATTACGTGGCAACTATCGTATCTTCATCCTAACATAATGCTGATAGCATTGCAACTATTTGACAACCTTGATTTGTCTGAATAGGTAATACTTTTTAATTTAATTGCGTAACAATAACTTTTTCTTTTGACTTTTTTACAGTAAAGTTTTAATAAAACTATCGCAATCACTATTACTTTACCAAAGCTTTTATCATGAGTGCAAAATCTTTCATAATTTCTGCAATTTTTTATTACAACTTATAGAATAAATAATCAAGTTTTATTATGAATGTGTACGTATTGCTGCTAGCCAGGCAAGACAAAACAAGCAGGGAAGATTACGATTATACATTCATGGTTTATATATAAACCATGTATCATCCTTTTTAACAGTATTTTATAGCGTCATTCATCAGATTAATAAAAAAATCAACTTTTTGAAGTTATCAATGTCACTGCTAGACATACATAACGCGCGCCTAGACGGGTTTAAAAGATTTTTTCACGTTCTGTTCTACTGTGTTAAACAAAGTTGCGGATAATGATTTCTGACGCTGGCGTTGCTGTCGCTAGCACTAACAGGTGGGGGATGTGAAGTAGTATTATATTTTTAATGTTAAATGTCAACTGTAAAAAATTTGCAATCATTAGCGTTTATATATGTTTTATGTCGAGGTATAACTTTTATGAATATGCATAGTATTTACTGTTTTCCTGTACATTTACATTTTATTTCCGTATTTGCTATCACGTCAGTCAGCGCTTTAAATTGGTTACTACTACTCCAAATTTATTCTGTCCAAATGTGCTGAAATAAGAAATCGATATGATAGCATCTAGCAATACATGTACATATCTTCAAACTTTATTTATTTATTTTGGCCAATTTTGGAAATTTTGTCACAAGTTCTCACAACACAGTATGTAAATAGAAACGAGATGAGTGTAACACTCAGATATGTAAGTCCCGTAGCATCGTCGATACTGTACAAGTGAACATGCAAGCGTAAATGCATGTGACCTGGTGACCCCCATATATCCGGTCAGAAGTGACATCTGGGGT
>JAHZNB010007714.1:0-12886 GCA_027744295.1 Callyntrura guangdongensis | reverse complement strand
ACCCACGTTCCAATAAACATCAATTTTTGTCAACAAAATCAGGGACGATGATGAATGTGAACTTTGACCCTAGCTGGAGCACATAGAAATCAAAAGATCCATGAAAATCATTAAGCGTACTATCAAAAAACGGGTATTTCAAATACAGTTTGTATATCCAAGTTAAACCAGTACTACTGCAAGGGTGTAACACCGGTGGATAATATCCACGACTAGGTCATATTTTGTTATATAGCCTTGGTCAATTAAGTCATATATCTTTAACGCCACCACTCGGCACTCATATAGAATTAAACGTATCTCATAGATATGAGCTTAGCGATATTTGAACTTTGAAGCCCCTTGGGAGTCACTGAGGTCAACCGTCAACCAAAACTTATTTGGCCAATCTAAGATTAAGATACATAAGTACTCAAGTGTGTTTGTTATATTTTAGTTGATTTTTATAAGTTTCAAAATTGGACACTGCTATCATCATTATAACAATTGGGGTTGATCTCCGGGAGACAATATCGCTACCAATTAGCGAAAAATATTATATTATGTATTTGTGTTCATCCAGGGCCCGATCTAGTCTAATTTGGGTCCAACCTTCACCGACACATTTTACTTTCGAGTTGTATTTCAGTACATAGTCTCAGAGGTGAACTGGTCGGTGCAGCCGGTGGCCCAAGATTGGGTCGGTAGCCGGTAGCCTGTTCAGCTCTGCATAGCGTATTGCTGATGCTACATTCCACAAACCGATTCTAATGGTGTAGTCTAAGAACTTTGTCTCAACCTTCCTATCAAATTAAATCAATTCTTTTTCTGAAGGGAAACTTGTTAACTTGTAAGTAATAGTTACTTTTTCTGGTACGATGTCAAATTTTGTGACTGACTTGACTACACGTTTTTCAGATGTAGCTGTCAGTCTTGTTAGTAAACAAAGTATTTTTGTTGATACGCTGAAACTTGCTTACTGGAACTGAATTGAAAGTACACGCATTGTACATTTTTACAACATTCGGCCGTAGTGTTGAGTGTAAAGTTTGTCACAGTACAATATCAGAACACACTGTTTGTCAATTGTGCGTCAACCTGTCCGTCCGGCATGCTTTCTGGCATGTGGCTAAACATTTGGTACATGTATCACTAATCTGCACATATACTTACATACTGTAATGTAGTTGAAACTGATGAATTCGATAATCAGTTCAAACCTTAAATATGGGTTCGTGGTGGATGGCTTACATATTGTGTAAACACAGAAAACGGGAACAAGTTGAAAATGCTTTACCTCACTGTTTACCTATGAAATGTGACCGTGGACCGTGTGTATGCTAAACAGCGCTGTTGGTTTTTTATATTCACTTCCACTTTATGAGCACAGTTGCTGGTGGTTTTATACTACTTTCAACTTTAGACTTGAGTTTAAAAAAATAATAGATTCTTGTAAAGAGTATTAAGTATAAATGTTTGTCATATATAGTACTTTCACAACCAAATGAAATAAATGATTTGCTTTCAATTCGAATTATGCATTTTTGCACCAGGTTTGACTGAACTCTGGTTGTCGTGGAAACTTGGGGTCATCAGATATCGGATATCTCGATGTAGATTTGAAGGAGAAGCGAGCACAGCACTAACGCAAAGGTCCCACAGACTGAAATGACAAATCTTACATGCACCGCTGTATAGCGCTACCTGATAAGTCATGTTATGCGTACACACTCAAGTCAGATTATTCGTGCGTCCAATACGCAATTTCTAACATTGTCATAATAAGTTTCTTGTAGTTTTGACTTCTTTAATAGTTATTGGGTGTCTTAGCATTATCTTTACCTGATAGCGATAAGCAAGTCTTATCTAAAAACCAACTAGCTCAGCAATTGTGAAAACAAATACATACAAAAGACATACCAATAATTTAATAACATTCGTCAACTGCATTGCACGTGTTTCGTGTAATGTTGTTATTCTTAGGTATCCTCTAGGTGCAAGACGTAACTCTTGCGTTTCATGAAGCTTCCAGCCACACCAGAAAGTTTTTATTTTTATGTTGTATGCTCAATCAAGATGTTGCTGCTCTGATGGAGTCTAATCTCATCATGATTCGTGATACACGGCGTACATTTCTAATCAGAAAAAGTGGCATACTCCAAGAAATGTCTGCGTCTGGTTTCGTATGCCTTTTCTATAAGCAATCGGCGCTCGCTCGTGAACATAAAAGCGTATGTACGCAAACAGAAAAAGTAAGTCATTTCTTCACTTGCAGCACCATAAATAAAGAAAACTGCACGCATGTTTACAATAGTCGTCTTCATCTCTTCTCCTTACACAGGCTAACAGACTGTATCATGAAGTATGAGTATACACGTGTTTTAGTACTGATGAAGTGTAAAGGTTCCAAGAACATGAATAAGTAAGTGCATGGCACATTTTGCTTACCCGTTGCATGTTCCAGCAGCATACTGCGTTGCTTTATTGCCACCCGACATCTTTTCTCATTAAAGTTTTTTTCATCGTAAATAGTTGGCCTCTGATTACCTTCCTGGTTTGTTTGGAATGTCACGCCAAAATAAAATTCATTCACTAATCAAATTCCAAGAGGTTGTGTTAAATTGGGAGAAACTTATTTACATACTGATTCCGGGATTTGAAGGACTTTCATTAAATCTTCATACATAATAGATAATAAAACCTGTTGTAGTACAAAATACGCCGTAGTGTGCCGTACGCAACAAGTTTGCAGATTATTCGCCAAAAGTAAGTACTGTCCATTCCAACCAATTACAAAAGGCAACGTGACGTATAAAGAACGGCGAGCTTTAAGCTCGCCGTTAAATATAAGCTTTAATTTAAAAAAAACTATTGATTAAAACGGTGTATTATTAACACTTTTAAAATGGTAGTAGTTTCATGAATTTCTCCCAGCAAAAGATCTTTGTCTGAAACAGTAACGGCTATTGCCAGTAGACAGCCGACGGCGACTGTATTTGGTTTTTACTAAACGATAGTGCAGTAAGTAAAAGTAAAATCCATGTAGCACTTGTAGAAATAATTTAAACAGAGGGACTATGAACTTGTGAAAAACACAATACTTCCCTGATGTGATATGTAAATGTACGTTCGTGTGATCATGCATGTAAGAAAAAGTTCATTCAAAATCTTTTATTTTTTATGTTCTTGAGCGTCAACGCACACTCCTATAATGTGCAACACAAGAACAGCCAAAGCTGGGAACAGGATGATGATGTACACAAGTGAAGTGCAGCATTTTAAGAATATTACGCATTCAAATACATGGTTCGATCTGTAAAGGTTAGACATAGAGATTAGAATATCAGTCAGCCAGTATGAATTGAAGTGAACATCAATGAGCCTCTTTATCTCGAGATGATCAGAATTAAGAAGGAAAAAATGAATTTACGCAAACTCCCAGTCGGTTTGAACGACTCAATATCGAATAGGAAAAATGAGAAAAAGTTTAAGGAAAAGCAACCCTGCCTACATCGGTATGCAGTTTGAAGTTTGGTTATGAACCCGTCATATCATTTCCTTTCTTGAGCCTGTGTGCTTCCTTTAGTGAATTCTCGTTTCTAGAGAGAGAGAGAGAGAGATACGCCAGGATCATATAGCACATTTTGGTTTCGGTGTACATGGTATTTTATAATATCAAATATGTACAAATGTACAAAAAATCATTCACCGTTTTCTTATACCATATCGCACCATCATCATCATCATACACAAAAATATCTAATGCACCCTACGCTCCTCGTACTTTCATTCACTTGCCTCTATACATAAAAAACATACATAATGTTATGATCCAGCATAGCAGGTGTGCAAAGGAGTAAGTAAGAAGCAGCAGCGCTTACCTCCTTCCCTTGTACTCTCACAGTACACACGTTTTATTAGGTTTTGTTGCCCGTTATTTCCGTTCTTTTAAAAGGCAAATTACATTTCATACATACATATATTGAAATTGTGTCGTCAAAAGTTTGAGACGGGAAACACTACCTTCTTTCCTTCACAGACGTCAGGGAATTACCCAATCTCCGTCGTCCTTTGTTCAGATGAATCCTTATCCTTGGGTTACCTAATACTCACATTGTGTAGGGCTAGGACCACCGAGAAAATTTTTTCCGCAAGATCATTTCCTGGAAGGCCGTAAGAGAAAGGGAAAACGGGTAAAAAAACTCAACTGGCATCATTGCCAAATCAAGCTGCTGTGCTGTTGTATTCACAGTCAGTATTCAGCATCATTTTATGTGAGTCAATATGAAAACAAACTTTAAAAAAATTTCACGGCTGAATGAAGCGACTCCGTTTCCTACCCATTCCTTCCCAATTTCTGCTTCTATACACACTTTTTTTTATTCTTTATTATTATCTAAATTGTACGCTCATCCCGATCCAACTTTTTCTTTCATACTCACTCACACGCAAAAAAACACACATATGTGTGTGCTTATTCTTTTGCTTTTCTCGCTCGCTGTGAATCTCATCTCATCATATCGTCAACAAAAGCGTCTACGCTATGACTACAATTTGAGCGAATAGTGTATCTCGCATTCTACCAAAAAAGCGACAACACACCGACACAAATACAACCAAGCCAATTCAAAACAACGCGTAGTACACAACAGGGCTATTGTGTTGTAGTTCGGGTTTGCCTGTACGGCGTTCCCTTTATTGACAAACGGCATAATCAACAAAAACCTATAATTATAACATTGCATCATAGGATCGCTTTGGTGCGGTGGTGGTGGTATGGTGGTGGCGTAGCAGGCTAAAAGTTTGGTGAACTGTTGGAGCCAAACTCAGTGTTGTTTCAGAACTCGTCTGAAGTGCACGGTTATGTTGCTGGTAGTTCCGCGGTTGCTGTATATAGCTGTTCTTTCATCGCTCGGCTCGGCGTCAACAATGAGGCAGTAGTATACTCTCTTAGGGTTTGTGTTGTTTCAATTTCAGTATGTACAATTCATGCTGCTGTCGGTGGAGGTGATGTTGGAGACGTCGTGAACATGGGATCTCTTAGCGACGAGGACGACGTAACGAATTGAACATACTATATAAACTTGCGTGCATGTGCTGTGGTTCATCAGTTTTCGGCCACATTTCGAACTGTGTGTTTGTTTGTGTGTGTATGTGTGTATTTGTATTTTGCTGAAAAAAAACATTCTGTTGTACTGGTTACCCATTATACCTGCTCCATCACTACTGTTACGGTTGGTTCTATTTTTCAACTTGCAAATTGCTTGTTTTTTACAGCGTCGCGTAGTCAATTCTCTGGGGCCTTACGTGCATTAATAACAATATTAATAACAATTCCCCCTGACAACTGGAACAAACCACACTGCCTTGAAAACATTTTCACTTTTATATTTAAAATTCTAATACGCTAAAAAGCTATAACTTTAATAATAATTTAGCGTAAGCATTGTTTATTTATGGAACGAAAGTAAACATTCAATAATAAAGGTTTAGCGTTTCAGTTGAAAGTCTTGTTGTTAAGACGCTTGGGTATAAATGTATCGTAATTTTATACATCACCAGCGTATTCATGAGTGTCATCTGAAGCTGAACACACACGCACACAAACATGAAGGCTTTTGTTCGTAGACTGTTCCACCACCGAGCTGCCATATACCCCCGCAACTAGGTTTAAAGTCATGGTTTGTCTAGTTAAGTCCACCAGACGGGTGAACGCACCACCACCACTCCGTTAGAGCTAAAGAGAGAGGGAGTCGTCGTGATTATTTTTGTGCCGTCTCATAAAAATACATAATGCATACGCGTACGTATTATGCGTTTTATTATGTGAACATTTACTTAACTCGGATTTTGTGTGTTAAGGCGTCACTCTAGTAATAATGTGGCTTGGGAAATGAACTAAACAGCACGATTCAAAGACATGGACTCAATTTACTTTGTTTTGTTTTCTCCATGGTATCCACTAGTACTCCGTCCAGCCGAGATCATCCCATCCAATCTGTATCTGTGTACCCTGTACAGAAAATGTTTAATGCAATATGCTGTATAATATATATTAATGTGGGAAACTGTGTGCAAACTCAGTTAATCTTTATAAGGGTAACTGATTACGTTCAGTTCAGTTTACAAAGAGTATACCTACCGACGTCAGTCAGTAATGCAGCCTTAGCAGTAGCAGAACAACAAGCGGCACTGACTTGACTGCGATGTGTTAATGGCGATAGCGGCAGCGGTAGTGGTGCGGTGGTGAATGGAGCAGAAGAACGCTCACTAGACTAATGATCCAAAATGCAGTAAATATGGACGCAACGCTCTTTTGTATGTACAAACTTATCTCTGAAGCCTCTGGTCTTGGCATATGAATGTGCCCTTTTGTGCATTTTCTCTGACATTGCGCTCCGCATTTGCCGTTATTTTTCTTATCAATCTCACAAGTTTTTCCGTCTTTCCTTGTCGAGCTTTCTTGAAGATGTGAGTACTCTGTACGCACTGGAGAGACGGGAAAAACTGAAATAAAGAACGTAAAGCGTGGGACGACAATGTCATACATACATACACATAGAGTAATATTAATATAATAACTAACAACATTAAACCCAAGCCGCCTCAATAGCACTTGAAGTGTTGAACTATAGCAACCTTACTATTTCGATGGTGGAATGTTAAATAGACAAAGAAGCTGTACCCATGTACTCCCATATTTCTCATGCCTTTCTCACTCTCCCCCTCAAGTACAAGTACAACAACAACTTTATGTTCTTCCACCACCATGCACCACACCACCACTACTGCCATACGAGAATTTACTTTCATACCTACCTAGTTGCTAGTACTGGTAATCGAATTCGTCGTTAAATAGAAAATCGACTCCTTTGTCCTTCTTTTCCAGCCTTTTCTCAAATCTGGACGACCAAGACCAAAATGAGAGAATCGTTGTTCATCGAAGCATGATAAATGGTACGTACTCACTTGTTCTTTCCACTATGTACATGCATTGTTCATTGTGTAGATTGTGTATTGATTATCTCTGTGCATGTTTGCAAGAAAAGGGGATGAGACTTGTAGCCAAGTAGACACTCTTCTGAACCCAATCTAGCTATCGAAGCGATAGATTTCCATTATTATACAAAGCGTTCTTTTATTTTAGCCAGCATCTCTCGTTGTAACGGTAGAAATCCCAAGAGTTTGAAATCATTATTGCGAATATTAGTATATGGTACAACGAACGAGTCCACTCCACCTACCCCATTTATTTAGAATGTAGAGAGAGATGAGAGATTCATTTGTGAATGTGAATAATATGCAGCAGGGGTGACTCACACAATCAGTCCACCCGTCAAAACGACGTTGAACGTCTGAGCGTGAGAAGATATCCTCCTCAGCAAATTCGAAGGAAGGAGACGAATGTCGAAACAGGGCGCCCCTCAACGTGTGTTGTAAGACAAAAAAGGGGGACGCTGATATTCGAGGAAAGAAGGCTCATTTTAAAATGCTGTGTTGTACTAGTACAAAGTGAGATTGTATTGTGGGTAGTCACTCTAAATCTGTTTCTTTATTGCCATCTTTGTACCTCGCGTAAATTATGCACGCCTTATTACTCCAGAAGATAAGTGTCTGCTGCTGCCTTGTAATAAACTGTCATGGGGTAAATGGTACTACCACCGGACAGAAAAAAAAGGAATTTAAAAATCTGTCGGAGAATACGGTGTGTACTATGTATGTATGTAGGTATGTAACTAATGTAACTGTCTAAGTGTATATACGAATGCCCACATCAAAGTAAAATGAAAAAGGTAAAACCTACTTCCCTTTATCTTCCTTCATCCTTTTCTTAGTCGACAAAATATGATCATGATTGCATGCCTGTGACAGGAATGTTGTCAGTATTAAGTATAGAGCGTAACAGAGGTACATAATAATAATAATTAAAAACATCTGTGTACATGCCACACGCAACACACGAAATATCTGACTAGAACTAGATCTGGTATGGTGGTTTTTCTGTTCTCAAGTGTGGTTCAACTTCCAGGAAAAAGGCGATAAAGAAGGAGCTAAACTTTTTGTGCAAAATTCCGTCACAACTTTCCAACTTTCTTAAAGTAATTTTCTCTCAGAGTAAGAAAGTTTTTTTCCTTGTCGGAAAGTGAAATTAAGCAAGAACGTAAGAAAGACGTTATTATGTAAGAGAGTGAAAAGGGGCTCTTCATTTTGTACTTTGTCCTTTTTTAATAATCATCGTCCAAGTGATTCCAGTCATTTCCTTTTGATAAAGCATTCCTCTCTCTAAAGAGAGATTTCATCTAGGTGGATTTATACATGAATAAACGACGTAAGTGAATTAATGACTTTCTACTTTTGTCCGTATTGAATGTCTGCAGATATTTAGGTTTACCCCCTCATATCCTAAATACCACCGACCACCACCACTATAGTACTGGCCATGAATAAATATATGATATTATGCATGTATCATTTGCAGTAAAAATTGTGATATTACACTGTGGTTGAGTGTCTGAGAAACTAGGTGCTATACTTAAGAGCTTACGTAATTGCATTTTCCACGGAGAAAAGATCGATTGACCAAAAGGATTTATTCCTGTTGTAGCATACCTAAAGTATTTATATTGCTGCTGCCGACAAATAACAGACAAGGTTACCCAACTAACTCAACTCAACGGACAAGCTACGAAAATAAAAGTCTGTGAAAGAGATTTTTTTCTTGCTCGATTCCCTCATTCTGTTCGGCTTAACTCTTCCTTGTCAAGTAGGATCAAACGTGAAACAAGAGGGGAAACTAAAAGGTCACAAAAAGAGTCTTGTGGTCACTCCTCTCTGACAAGAAATAAGGGAGACTCGAACACAAAATCGTGTTAAAACAAGAACACGTAATACACTGAGTGCTTTGATTTACCCAGTCAAAGCTTAACAGTTTTTTTATTATTATTTTTACTCAAGTTTAGGAAAACATTCCTTCCAAAAGTGATTTTTTATGGATTTTTAAAAAAAAGAGTTCATGCATTGCTGTCACTTTGGGGCTGTGAGTCGATTTTCTTATCATGTTGGTTGTTCACTCTCAAAATGAATGGATGAAATCTCTGCTGCTAGTAGCTTCAAAGGTTGGGTTTACGTGCCAGGCACAGTCACCGTCAACTCACAACCATAGCATCAAAATTTGGGTACAGTTGCATAAGACGAAAACACACAAACTTTTTCCTCATATTAACATGTTATATACGTAAGGTCAGCGAAAGACCTTCTTCTTGGATCATCAGCGACAAATCCATAAGTGTCAGTTAATTTTTTTATGTCGCCGACTGGTCATTTATTTCTAAATAAGAAAATTTAAAAATAAACCGCACGTATAAAGCATACACACTCCTGTGCAGTATAATTTAGATAATTTTAGGTATTGAAATTGCTCATTCATTCACCTTACTATCATTTTAATCAAAATTTATCTCGTACAATATTATTTGCATTTTATGCTGCTGCGTAGAAGAAACGAGCAACATACATTTGATTATCTTGTCTGTCTGTCTCTCATCTCGGATGTCTTTAGAAGAAATTTTTGTTTTGCTTGGATGAATCTAGTTTAACGACGGATAGTTGCCATTTTATTTTAGTCTATTGTGGATTTGAGCTAGATTGCCCATTTTGGGTTGCATTGCCTCAAGCACGGTGGTCACACAAAAGGAGTGTTGACTCGGGGAATAGGTAAATCCTTTCACCATCTACTGACTTACGTGTCTGTATTACAATTTTTTGTTTGTAACGTGCAATTTTTAGCAAAGAAAATAGCGCTGCGGAGGAAAATTAGATTTAAAAAATATTCAGTTCATGTCTCTAGTTACTTATTATGGCAAAATTATCCTCCAAAATTGGCTCGGTTACCTTGCGATAGAGTCGATAACTGGTATTTGAATAAACTACATATCGTAAATCTTTCAATCATTTCAGTGAAACCGTAATTGATATTGTGGGAAGGTACTAATTACATCTCAGTTGTTGTTTTTTCCATGAAATGTACCTTTCGCCATTTTCCTACATCTGACGTAAACGTGTTTATTACATCCTTTCTTGACTTTGTTAATTGGTTTTTACACAACGCGTTTACTTTAGCTGTTGGTGGGCTCAAGTCTAGTACAATATCAAACTAAAATCCATAGTCAATATCAAAAGTTGCTGAGATTTGCAATTAAAAGTTATGCCCATGTAATAAAATTACACACCATACGTTAATCTCCTTTTTCTCACTTAATATTACTTTAATACATTCATAATTCATAGACATGTTTTAAGATAAGAGTTCTGCACTGAGACAAATAAATTTTACCTACCGTGCCAAAGTACAGGACAGAAAGACAAGCTACATTCGTCACCTATGTACATAATTAAGTAGAAAGTTTTCTTAGATGAACAAAATAGTTTATATGTACAACTGTATGAACAACTAATTTTGACCTTTTTAAGCGCAAATGACGTTACACCTACAACTTATTAACTTTAATTAACGTTCGCAACTACAATCATGACATGGGCGTCAATGATTATAACCGTTGAATTAATGTGAAAATTCTACAACAAGTATGAAGTAGAGTAGTCTTTTAAAATTTATATCAAAACTTTTTGTTGAAAATCTTTATGGTTCTTAAGTAAACAGTTTTGCTCTCTCGAATCTAGCATAATATACTGATGTAGGTGTACACACCGTCACGGTGAAGATTTTCCCAGGAAGCATTCATATAGTCACGTAACGATGGCGTTAACTTTTAAGCCCTGTGTGTGTGTGTGAGTGGGCGGGCAAAAAACTCTTGGAGACTGGAAATTTATTGGAGCTATGTTTTCAAAAGAATGTACCTATTTATACGCCTAGGTACATACACATCTCAACATTACATGTCAAACTGCGGTAAAAAACAAAATTTAGAACTCTTCGTAGAAGACGTTGTTGTTTTTTATATTGCCCCTTATAAACCAAGCTTGTTAACTTACAAAGCCCCGTTCTCATTAATCTTTCCGTGTCTTCTTGCCTTTTTCCATTACTGGAATACAATTTAAGTGTTCATCCTTCCCAACTGGATGGAACCATACAATTGGAAGCCCCTTTCCGCAGTCACTAAAAATAAATGCTGGTTATTTATTGTAAAGTGGGATGATACCGCAACAAAAAACAACAACAACCCAAATTTTAAAGGGAAATTCTCTATCTTTCCAGTTATTCCACACTGATGTGAGCAATATCGATTTGGGGGGAAATGATGAATGCATATCTATTTCTATGATGTTGTTACTTCTCTCACTCTTACATTTATCGCGAAACTAGCAGGAAGCTCGGCTGACCGCGCCACGGTAGGCAAACTGTATGACACAATAACGATACATAATGCATAAAGTCATATTTGCCGCCAAGTACAATTTTTTGTTTATTATTTTCCTTTCCCTCACCTACTACTACGTGACAGACAAACACAATGTGTTTGTTACGGTCAACGTTCGATTTTGGCAGTAGTTAATATATTGGGAGTTTTCACGTCTGGTTTGTATGCTGCTGCCCTCCTGTCTTTTGGACTCTTTAATGATTAATGTTTCCAAAAAGGAAAAAAAACATTGTAGCGTGTTTGGAATAGGTTGGATTTATTACCAGTTCTTTGTTCCCTTCGTCGCCCTCGAAACTGTCTGCCAGTACAGAATCCACCGACTATTCTTTTGCTTTTCTATATTTCCTGTTGAATCATATTTTATGGAGACGTTTTCTCCTTAAAAATATGTTAGCAAATGCTTTATCAGTATTGATTGTTGTGCCCCGCACATTACAAAACTTTCAGGGTTGGTGAAAGGAGAAAAGATTAGTTTAAAAAAGAGGGAAATGAAAATACATTCAGAAAATATATTATGCGTGCGCGAAACAGAGGATATTGCAATTTCCTCCCTTACTCTTCTCTCCTCTCAAGAAGGGTGGAAGAGAGGAGATATTGGATATTGTCGTCGTCGTTGTTGAATGTCTTGTCTGACTGAGGGAATTAAATTTTAAAGGACAGCATATAGTATCCATTTTTCGATTTGTATTCTTATCATGGTATACATTCTTTTGTATAGGTATGTAGTTTTGAATTCTGCATGGGAAACTTGTGTGTATCTTATAACTGTTCAAGTTTACCAGTCCGTCAGCTTTCTCCAGGAAGGCTGTGCGTGTAGAAAGTGCTATTTTGGGAAATCAATTTCATCTTCTCATTTATGCATTTCGGACTCGTTTCCCAAGCATATGGCACGTATTGTATGAACTGGTATTAATCTGAACCGCAAACGGCGTACCATCGTTATGCCCGCAGTTTGCGAGTCTTTGGGGGAAATAGAGATTTCGTGGTTTGAGCGGATTCATGGGAAAACTGGAGAGCTTAAAGTGATGACAAAAAGCAGCACTGGACCATGTACTCTGTATTATGTAGCTGAAAATCTTTTTCAGCTAGTAATGATTTTAACGTGTGTGTCCGTCGGTCCGGCTGTCTGTTATCATTACTCTCCAATCCAGACGCTTCTGGCAATTTGGCTCAAATTTAGCATAGTAGTTTCTCTGCGATATACTTTGAGAATTTTTTTAAAAACTTTTAGCCAAATTAGCTCAAATTTTGTATAGCGATACTAGATCAAATGACAATTCAGAATATAGAGTTTTGTCTTTATTTGTTGACCCCTGTGGCCCCTGTTAAAATTTATATTTCGAATTCCAGTAAAAAGCAATATATACTAATAAGCTGTATAACCATAAAATAGCTTATGTTAAAGCAATTCATTTTGTAGTTTGTATCAGTACAAAGGTTTTCAGCTACGTTCATATGGCTGCAATTAAAGCAGGTTTATTGTTATAAAAGTTACGTTTACTTGTAATTTGTTAGGATCGTAATTTTTG
>JAHZNB010007713.1:0-17423 GCA_027744295.1 Callyntrura guangdongensis | reverse complement strand
TGACGAAAAATGTATCAAATACGTGTATTATAGTGTTACGCGTTACGCAAGGGGGTGGGGGGTTGTGCTTTGCCGTTACGCTTTAGTTACAAGGAGGGGTCAAAAAATCGTTTTTTTTCGTTACGTATTTTATGGATGCTCCCCTAGTTCTACAATAAAAAATATTCCGTTTCCATCCGGCTGAAAATACTTTCGCATTGCAACGTCTATTTCTTTGATACACCTCAGTAATTAAGGTTTATGCTTTTTAAAATATTTAAGGACATTAAAAGGTACCTTTAAACAGCCATTACAATAAATGCATCAAATATACAGATATTTTGTCAACATATGCTTGTTTATTTATTTAGTTGAAATCACTACCCCAGTAATACCGATTGAGATACAATTATCGTTTTTATGTTCACACTTTTGTTTGTAATAATATGAAAACGTAGTGCTTAAGATGGTTGGAGCACAGGCAACACTCTCACATTTGAAATGTTATTTAATTTAATTTTATGAAATTTATGCAGTTAGGATGAAAGTATGCAAGTTATCAGGGCTGTAGGAACAGGGGGACAAGGAGGGATAACCCTATTCTGTAATGTTAAGTAATTTTAAGGACTGTAATCTATGTAAAGTTAAATCTTTAACTTTTGGGGGGATTTATCCCCTCATTTAACCAATTCCAATGCCCGTGCAAGTTATGCAACTAAAAAGTGACTCAAAGAGCTTGTATGTGAATCGTCCAAATAATGATTATTGAACAAATTAAAGAAAAACCTTAATTTGCTTTTTATGTAGCTGGTGCCCCGGCTGGATAATATGACATGGCGGGAGGGACCGTTCAAAGCAGTAATGGATTAATGCGACAAATTAAATAATTATTTTTGTTAAGTTGACGATAATTACAATAGTTTTATTTAGAGGAAATAGAGGAAACATTAGCAAAACAGCCGCAAACGAAGGAGTTTGGGAAGGTACGTACCAGTTGGAGATTCTTGAAACCATTATTGGATGATATACAGTTTTCTGATAATTTGTATGAAACCAGAGAAAATGAGTAGCCCAATTTTAAGAACGGTAGCAATATTAAATGATTATCCAGGACAACTAAACCAATAATAGGCCACCGAAACCTTGATACGTCCACCCTTACATGACAATTATTGAAAATGATGGCGATGCTAATTCCGTGGTCCTTGTTAATAGCAGTGCACAGCAGAGTAAACATTTGTACTTGTGACATTGGTTTATGTAACTGAACTGACTTTTAGTTTGGAATGCAGAATTTTCCAGGTTTAACGGTCCGGCGATAAGACAATTGTACGGTACCCCTTCCGGACTTTTACTTTTTCTTGGTTTCAACTCCCAAGAATACAGTACAACAGTGAACAGAAATCTATCCATAGAAACTGTCAGTATAACAAAAATGCCTCTGTACTTGGTTTTAATGTCACAACTTTCCAGGCACGGCTACAACAAAATCGAAATGTCAGGTTGTAAACACAACCCCTAGCTTTGAAATTCCACAAGATGTTCAATATGGCGATAATCACATTATGCAGAAAACACTTAATCTTACTTATTACAAAGACCACTTGCCTGGACTCACAGACTAAGTTAACCAAAGCAAAACATGTACATCACATTCTTTTATCGTTAGGTTTTAGCGGGTGGCATCATACCTCTTGTTTTCTGGCATGCATGTCCCGCGAATTGCAATACTATTGGAACTAACAGCAAGTTTATATGTGGTAGTAAATTATGTGCAACGCTATGCTGAGAAACGTAATAGCAGAAATGAACACTTTGTGAGAAACTGCTTTTCGATCGTTGGGTGTATTCCTAACGGTAGAGTTACTTCAACGAGGATGAGAGTCACTGAAATGGGAATGGGAGTAACTATAGTAAAGCTAAATGTTACTGCAGTCAGGTTGAGTCACCATGTTCACTTAAGCTCTATAAAACTTGCTTTTGCACAAGTTCATGTCACCAGTCTTGCCATTAATATACAGAAATTCCCTTAACGCGTTAAGGTAAAACGGCATAAACAATTATACTCGTGTCTATTGTATCAAAGTTAAGAACGAGATGATGATAATCCAAATCTAATTGTGAACCTGCTGCTTAAATAACAATGTATTCTTATTTGCAATCAGTAGTTTTGGCGACTACTTTCATTCCGGTACATAAATATACCGTGGCCATTCATGGCGCAAATTTTAAATGACAAATTAAATAAACCAGGCCAGTAAGCGTAATAATTAAGCATAGTAAGGGAAGTAATCAAAAGCAGAATAAAGTAGATGTAATTACGAAGCAGGTAGGAAATTAGTGGCCTAGTACGGCACGGAGCCGTTTCATATATGTCGGAAATAAACTGTTGATGTCAAATAATATCAAGACGGCGTCAACTCTATGAGTATTTGGAATTTTCTCGTGTTCGTGTCAAAGTTTGCTAAGTATTCAAACAGGGAGAAATATATTTGAAACGTGAGCATACGCCTATTGGCGGTCATAATAATATGCCAAAGTAAACGACATAGCGTTACTTTCAAAAAGGGATATAACCCGGAAATGAGGTATAGAGATTGTGAATAATTTATTGAGTACACTTACACTGTGGTATGCAGGCAACATGCGAAACATACACTGGATAACATTTTTATACCTTTTTTATCCCATAGTAGAAAGGAAGACAAATGAGGAAACGAGCCCTTCTGTGGTGACTGATGTATTGCATGTCATTGTTACGCGGTGAAAGTCAGAATGAAAATACACAGTAGATGGCAAAACTCTTTTGCTTGTGTGTTTAAAAGCGTACACACATAAAATGTTTTTTAACAATTATCATACATTGTTTGTGGTACACACTTTATGAAACAGACAACAAGTGCGCCTGTTGAAAAGGCGTCTTCTTTATCTAGCCATTAAATTACAGCATGCAGTAAATCGTCAATGTTCTGTTGATCTCGTGAGACAAAATGTAATAAACCACACAACGGTGTCAAAAAAGACACTTTCGAGGCTAAGTGTTCGTGCAAAGCGAACGACGAATCTTGAATTCCATTAGAAGCATCTACTTATCAAATTTTAGGGGTCAAAATATCGTAAATAAGCGCAGTGTTCTGTTGTATTTAACAAACGACACCAGAAAACGACAAAGTAGTTAGGAAAGTTGGAAAAACTTTCAGACAGCGCGAAAAGTGCACCTGGAAATTTCATCGACGGGTTTGTAAAATTGCTTTTTTATTGTTCTGGCCATTGGTCGGGGGACGGAACGCGTGCCCCGGTACCCCTATATACGCCGGTGATTTTGTGTGATAGTATACGGCATAGATTTGCCAATAGGCTTTGGTATATAATTATCATCCAGACTTTAAATCATCTCAATACTATGTGAAAATATGTGTTGGGCACAATAATTGCATAGGTCGTATATGCCATATAGATAGACATCACTGGTATTATTGACAATACTATCATCGGATCCAGCGTCTCGCGATGTGAAGTAACTACCGGTAAGAAGTTATTCAAGTAAGTTAAGAATATTCACATTCTAACAATATCAATTACATCCGAAAGCTACCGCTAAAATCTCACAAACTTCTTTATGTCTCCCCAAACTGCACCTCCAACAATGTTCTTTAAATATGTAATCCCATAAAAAATCAAAATAAATTAGAATTCACGATTATTAAACGATATGGATCGATTACTGCTCATGGTTAAGGCGAATATCACGTACATGTGTTGTGATGGTAGTGAGGTGCATACATAGTGAATCTGTGTGTATTATATGGCGCCGCAATTTTTATAAAGGTTTTGTGACAATGGTACGTTAACTCTTCTTTCTCGTTTTAGTTTATCATTTCCCACTGTGGTGATAACAGCAAAGTCGTTAGTTATGCCCTCTTTTGCTCATCGATAACGTTACTATGTAAATTATGGTTTTTCATATGGTCACTCTCTGGAATCAGAGTAACGGTTTGGATTTTTGAAGTTGTCCTTTCACGAATGGACACTTCTGGTACTGCCTTGACATTCAGGTAAAATGAACATTTGCGTACATGTTTGTAATAAAAAGTTACATAATACAGTCACACACTACATGTACTTAATGTACTGTGCTAAAACTCAGTTTAGGACTTGCTTCAGTAAATATTCCGAGCTCAAGTCGGGCGGTGTTACAATAGCTATGTCAGGCGGGCGGGTAGTCTGGACTGATAGTAGGTAGTAGATAGTAGATTGACTGCAGGCTACGGACTTGAGTTTTGCCTCCATTGAGTTTGAAACTCTCTATTTCACACATTCGTAAAATTTATTACACGATGATTTCACTTACAGGAAATTGTAACCTCGTACAGGAGACAGAAGGTGATTAATTGCGGGAGAAAAATGTATGTAAAATGCACAATTCTGCTAACCCATGCATTATAGTAAATTTCTACATGTTCAACTTACACCGCCAGGTAAATGGGAATCATGCTCTCATACAACCGTTCATATTGTGTTATTCGTTCACAGTAAAAAAACAACGTCATAATGAACTAGTAATGGTAAGCGCGAAATATAATTACAATTATATTGCCATGTTTTCCTGCTCAGATACCATTTATCTACGTACAGAAACTACAGCAGATCAGTGCAACTTTTGCAGCTAATTTTTTGTACAACCTGTGGAATGAACAATGGAAAAGGAAAACCCCGTACAAGTGCCTTGTTCCTCTGAGTTTTCGTCGCCGTTTGCATCACAGGTGTAAAAAGCCCTATTGTAACAATTTATGGTTAATCAATTCGAGAGGGAGATAGCGCAACTCACTACAGTTTGCAAGTATTATAAGTATTATAAACACATCGTTGGACTTTCTTCAGGTTTCAAGTATGATTTTGGAACCACTCTGTTTGTTCCGACAAAGAGATGTCCTTCCATGGATAGACATGTATTTGCTGTTGTTAGAAAACTCTTGCCCCAAAAAGATTAACTCGGTAGAACTGCGGTAAACAGTTTTGTTGTTGAGAAAAGTATAAGCACTGTCAGAGGATTCGATTTTGGAAACATTTGTTTACAACTATGAGTATTTTTGGCAATGTATATGGGAATGTATGTATGAATAGCATGGCTAGGCATGCATCCAGTGTACCGAGAATTTGGGCGAAAGGCTTTCCCGTAGATTAGAGGTCTTCATGAATTCAGAAATCCGGCCTTATGCTACATTCTGGGACTCCAGTCCTCTTACCGCCCGAAGTTTTACCCTTGTGTACAGAAAAACTGATAAGTTTCCATAAATTGACGCTTCGTTTACTGATGAAAATTTAAAATATTGCTTATATCCTTTAAATTCCAGAGCTGAATAAGCAATTCGTGAATGATTCAATCGGATATAATACAAATGAAGTTACGACAGATTTGCCTTAGTCTGACTAGTGTGACGACGGTTACACTTCAACAAACGCGGCCCGTTTATTTTTGTTTGGCTTTATGTCCTGAATGGTGACAATAAAAAGCCTAATGTTAAACACCATTAGTATGGAAATTTGAATGATGTGTATACAACAGGTAACCTCATCGTTGAACATTGTGCAACCTGACGACGCAAAAGTATACTTACGATGGAAACAAACTGTTTGGCATGGACCAAGTTTCAATTAATGGCCCAACATGGCTCAAATATTATCCATTTAATTAAAAATGCCACATTTAATTAGTTGACAGGATATGTCACGGACGTAGAAAAGTCAACAATTCTTTGGAGTAATTTGAAATTGTGATCAACTTTTTTACTTTAGCATTTACTGTTATCAATTCCGACGGAAGTATACATTCAAAAGTTGTGCCACTAGGCTGAACAGGTAAGATAATTGGAAATTAAAGAAATTGGCCATCATTATCAGAATAGAATTATTTTTAAAGCAATCCAATTGTCGTTTCTACCTCGACAAAAATCCAGTGATCCATTCTGGAGAAACGTAAAGTTGTATGTAGATACAGCACACATGAAGTAACCAAGATTGAAAACTGTTTTGCAAATACCGACTTCAAACATACTTTTGTAAACATTAACAATTTGGGTTTGTATATCAAGTTTTACCAAGATTGGTTGATAACTGTGGCTCTTATTTGGTCTCATCATCAATCAATCAATCTTTCATCACCTTTAAGGTTTATGACAATTTACATACATATAAAACTACAAAATAAGCTTCTGGTGGTCTTACTTGTATGAAGGTAACTCGTGGAGTTTCCGTTTTATTTTGTGAAAAAGTTCACAAGGGACACAAAAAATCGATATAATAATCGTCATATATTAATGAAAAGTAATATCTCATATTACATGCTACAACGGAGGTGCACTGCATCATTGTTCAACAAAATTGGACACCTAAATATTCCCAGCTTTATCAGTCTTCTGAAAGTGTTTCGTGGGTACATGAATAATGTTGCATTTAAAACCGTAAATTTTTTCATGTTACTACAAAATATTACGTTGGACTGATATTTAAGCTAAGTTTAGCAAAACTAAACAAAGCCAAAAGCTTGGTGTTCTGCATAATCACACTCATTACTTGTCGCTCAAACTGTATTGTAATTCAAAAGGATACGTACAGAGTGAAAGCACCTCAAGCGGTGCCGATTGGTTCCCCATTGCCATGTTTCCTTTGACATTGTTCACCCCAAACCATGTTCCTCCTAATCCATGTTCGTCTCACGGGTGCAGTTCCTTCAAACCATATCATCAAGAAACAATATATTTCTAAAATCCTTAGTAAGGGGATTATGCATACTTAACGTTATGCAAATATGGCCATTTTGGGACCCCTTCCTTCTTGTCACGCAGTGGTCACACAAAAATTGACCCCCATTCCACGCTTTCACTGTCACAAATATAATTGATATTGGGTCCACTATCCCAAGATTTCATACACATAATATGAAATGTTTTAGTAAGTTTTCATGCTTTGGGTAGCGAAAATACTGAAGTATCAGTAGAAGTACCAAAATTTGTACTTCTACTGTTACTGGTACTGAGAAATATTTCGTGTGATACTGTTACTGGTGCTTAGTACCTACAACTCCTGGTACTATTACAATGGCAACATAAGTACCATTTTCGGTATGGCTACTGGAAATTGTCTGGTGGAATACTGATGCTGATTGAATTTCGAAATACCCATTGGTACTGGTACTGATAATGGCAAAATACATGTAAACCCTACTGTGCTTTATTTGCATGTAATCAATTATACATTTAAAAAATGTGACAAGCACGGAAATTATGGACCCTCCAATCCCCCAGTTGTCGAAGCTACTATATGCATCATCGCTAACCAAACATCGATCATACTTTATACACGTGTTTTTATTATTGACGTTTATACTCAGATATTTATACTCGTTCATACACAGATATTTATGTTATGTTATGCTTAATTAAATGGGCATGGCTTGATCAGACAAAACTTCAGTTATGAATATAATTTGTTGTCGTATTCATTTTTACATATTCCACTTTACATTTTATTGCGTTGTCAATTTGAATACCTAAGAGCTTATGAGCTTTATGAGAAAATATTTAGTATGAGAAATGTAGCACACACTGGAAGTTAGTTTTGCTGTAGAGAATGGGAACATAAAAATTAGGAATGATGTAAATAGTATGAATAACGAGGGGTGTTCACAAGATTATGACTTACTTTAGTGGCTAAAGTGGTGTATAATTACAATGTGAATTTTGGAAATATATTGTTAAGGGTGGGAATAGGAGGGGGGTAAATACGGCCGTGCGTTGGGCAAGGTTGGGGGAAACATGGCAAGGGAAGAACTTGGGCTGATGGCAACATGGCATGGGGGAAACAGGAACGGGAACACAGGACCGGAAAAACAGGGCCTGGACCGAACTGTACATTTGGAAGGAACAGGGTTTGGATGGATCGGGGCCAGACCCTTCTGAAAATGTTGCTACGTTACAACTGTTAGATTGGCATTAGTGAGCTTGCTTAAATTGACTTTACTTTTGGCTTTTTCCGACATTTTTCACTTGGATTGCTTTGTTTAATTCAAAATAATTTCCTTACAACCATTTCTCAAACGCAAAAATGAAAACTGTAAACATCCTGACGTGTTCAGGCTAGCATGCATCAAATAGGAACGCCGAGGCGGAAGTTTGTAAAATTCTTACTTCAAACCATTGCCGTTATGAATGTTTTGACGCGCGCACCATCAAATACCTACTTTGACGCGAATGGGTTGTCTTTGGAAACATTAGACGATTTCAAGTTTGAGAAGGACAGGCAGACAAATGCGCCAAAGTCAATACTAAAGGAATCATGATTCATGGGCGTAATAATATTTTGATGGAAACCTAAATGATTACGTTTAAAAGTCTATTCATATTCTATATGCTTAATAAACACAACAAATCAAAATGAATATAGGGTGGTAATTTATTAATTAAATTTCCGTTATTTTTTCGCATTCTGCAGCATATTTCCCATTTTAAAGGTTTTGGTTACCGTTTCCGGCCAACAACCATACAAAATTAACCTATTATTGTTATCATGTGCATTTACTCGCCATCACTATTTTAGGAAAACGCAAAAATGAAGCCTATCACGTAAAGTTCGAGTGTGCATGAAATACGTAACGAGAGCATTACGGTGAAAGGTCGAAATTTTGTTTATTTTGTAGGTAAGGAAAACGCACAAAAGAAGCCTATCACATAAAGTTAGAGTGTGCATGAAATACGTAACGAGAGCATTACGGTGAGAGGTCGAACTTTTGTTTATTTCGTAGGGAAAGCGGGTGCTGTAAGGTACGTTAACAAAGCACGTTTGAATGGTGTTCTGCTATATTTCATTTTTCAAAGTTCATTTCATCAGTGATCAATCGCAGCTTTTTGCAGGCAAGCCCTACGATGATGATTGGTGTGGTGGGAAAACATTAACAGTAATGTAACAACAGTTAAAAATTAACTTATCGTTTAGTTGTTGAAATAGTTGACGTCATGGGTACCCATTGGTTTCTAGCCATCATTAATTTTTGTAAACTGTGGCACACTTAAGTAGTATTGACGTTAAAGTCAGTCAATATAGTTTTGAGGTTTGACCCACAAGGGGTTCATTCCAATTGCTCATTTCGGGCTTGACCGATCTTTTTGTCATATCTAACAGAATTTCAACATTCCTTTTATTTATGTTTTAAAGTCACGTAGGATGTGCCTAAAACCACTACTTAATAGTAGTTTAGATGTACTAATAAACGCTTTAATTTGAACTTTAAATGACCTCAAACTGTCTACCAGATTTGATGAAATTATATCCCAGAGATGTCACTACCATAAAATACCTGTGTGCATCTAGTATATGAGAGAAACGGACGGAGCAAAAGCTAGACAGACAGATAAATGTGCTAACCTCAATACTATAGTTAAATCTATAATTCAAGGACTTGTTAACAAGTGTTTATCAATAAACCAATTTTTTCAATGGATGGGTTTGTGTAAAATATTCAGGTATAACCAAAATTTCCTTTAGAACTTTTTTTCCGTTGCAATAAAGTATCGTATGTAGCAAACATGCACAAAATTTATTCATAGTGTATTACAGATCTCATACAATTTTGACAGTCAGTTCAAAATACGCATTACTTTAAGTGTACAGACGTTTCAAATTAATTACGTGTAGGTTGACCCACTTAAATGGCTGATGTCAGAAAAACTAGCCCACTGCAGTTTCTGGAAATTTAATCTTATGAAAGCATGAAACTGAGCAAAATAATGGACTAAAATTATTCATCTAACTCCGAACTTGATGATGTATTATTATTTCAAAATATTATATATTCTCATTTGTAGTGCTGCTATCGGTGAACTTTTTAAATGTTTAAACGTGCAACTATACAAGTAAAATATATTAATAGCCAAATGTGTTCTCAGTTGAGTATTACTTACAATATTAATTATTACCATAAGGTGTGATAACAAGTAAATGGCTCATCAAAACATCAGAGCTAAAACGCATCGATTCATACGGTATGTATTGCAAATATTACTTAAGCGCTTGGCTATATTTTACAATTTGCAAACTATACTTCTATGCTAACGCTTGTGGAATTTAAAGGAAAAATATGGCTGTAACCACTAAATGGAGTAGATTTAAAGTCAGTAATTAATGTTATCAGTCAGTAATATTTTACACAAAAACCATATCTTCACTGCTGGCTCTGTAAGTATTCACATTATGTAACACAACACAGCAACATAAACTTTTTGGGTTGTGTATATACGCAGTGACCACGCCACGGCTGCCAAGCTAACAACAAAGACAGTACTCCATCCACCTTTCATCAAGCTATCTCTCTCATGTTTCAGAGAGATGGCGCTCGGTTGACCTCGATTTATTGTATTAGTTGGTGAGGCTTGGGGAACATAGTATACACATCTTCCGTTTTGTACATCCTTGCCCGACATAAAATATTTTACACAATAAACAATATCTTCACTGCTGGCTCCATAACTATTCATAAGATGTAACACAACACATAAAATTTAACCTTATGAGTTGTGTAGGTTGGTAGTGAACACAGCTACCAAGCTCAAAACAAAAACAGTACTAATATGTCTCTCATCGAGATGGCTCTCTCATGCTTCAGAGAGATGGCTCTCGTATGACCTTAAATAGTCGATTGGTGCGCTAGTCTTCGTCACGTCTTATGTCTCCATCGTATATATATGTACTGATAGCTGCACGTTTAAACGTATATTGGCAAAACCCTGATGCAAAATCACTATGGGCCTTAACAATTATTGTATTTAGACGTGGTATTAATTCAAAAAGTGGGTTAGCAAATCTGTCATCAAGTTTGAGTTTAGTTTTTTCCAGGATGTTTCTGTTTTCAATGCAAGTAAAGTAGCGATGATTGTCATGACATTTATCTATCTGCAAATCAAGTCTTTTAAGAGCCTTAAGGCCCTTCACAAGCTCAACAATATTAGATCCATCGCATTCACATCTCAAATCTAGGTATTTCAGAAGTGGGAGATCTAGCTGTTGTGTGTGTCCAAGCTTCCCTACTTTCAACTTTAAACGTTTCAGTGTATGCTTAAAGTTCTCAAATGATGTTACATAATTTCCAATGTTCACACATGTGTCATAACTGGTAACATTTAATGTATGCAATGGCCAATTTGCTAATGTAAGTTGAGCAACATCATCCATGTTGTATGTTTTTAAACTGAACACTGTCAGAAGTGGAAGCTGTAATTTGGCATAGTTTTCCCACGCTGTGTTAAGCCATGCTCTTTGATTCACTTCTGTAATTTGAGGGTTACTGGTAAGAACAGAGTTGGTGACATTGTCGTCAATGTTAAAAAATTTAACAGAAATTAAGTGTTGTAGTTTAGGAAATGGGTTCTTTGACACAATGTCCTGTAGCTGCCATTTAGCGGTGTCATCAATGGGGTTAAAATTAACTCGATGATATGTAAAACGGATTTTTTTAACATTTGGCATTAACTTAACCCAATGGTGAACGGTAAAGTACCATTCGATGACATCGGGATCATCGTACACAGAACAGCTAAAATTGTAAATATGATGACCAAATTTTGTCAGTATTGTTGTCACTGTAAGCTTCAACTCTTGATCAAACTCATTCATGTTTACTTTTAAAAGGCGACCCAGAAACGGATTTAAGTTGCATGGAATTGACATCCAACATCTTTTGCCTCTCAATGAGGATACAGACATAGATATCTTAAAGGATGGAAGATATGGTCTAGGCCTTGGAAAATGACAATCTTGAATGGCAGATTCCTTCAACAAATTGTCAGTTCCTTTTCTCCATGACTTGGACACTTTACGGCACTTGAGTAAAATTTCTGATCGTGTTGCCCACGAAAGCACTTCCGACTGCATCAATAACCTTAATACCTATAAATAGTTTAGTACCAAATTTAGAACTATGAATTTTTTAGATCACTTTGTTTTTTAAATGATACGGATTAATGTGAATTTACCTCTGGAAAAAGTTTATGTACTCTGTTTTGTTTCCATTTCAACCATGGTTCATGTTGAAATATGGGAGAGGAGTAAAAGCAATTAAGCCAGGTCCTTGAGTCTGTCACGGAATCAAAGATTGTTCCCCACATCTATTGAAATTTATTTAGAGACATAATTTAAGCTATCGACTCTTTTAAACATTATAGTTAATGAATTCAAAATAAATTCCAAGTTGTGAGCAACCGTTACCTCTATAGGTAGAATGGCGAAAGGATGCTTGGTTTCTTCAACTGAGTAGTCTTGTGCACTTGTTTTCAGTCGCTTGTTTGTCATTTTAATCTCTTTTATTACAAATGTGTTACTGTCCACGGCTTTCATTCTCTCTTGATTATCCATCTTGTCGTCCTTGGAACAACAAACTTTACGTCTCTGGATTGAGTAAACTAATACAGAAAAATAAACGTAACGATGTTATATCGCTAGTTTGCACAAAATCACTTCATTTCACATTTATGCATGATGAGTGTGAAGAACGAGATTGATGCAGATCGGTCTAACTGCAGTTGAAATACTATTTCTGGTTCCAACGATCAAAATTTAATCATTATGATTCCAAAATGCTAATGCAAATCTCTTCTCATATATAATGGCAGGTAAATCAAGTGAATTTATGGATTCAAGTTTTTGTTTTCCTAGATACTTGTAGATATAACGGTAAAAGAAAACATTGGTTTAATTTTAAATGAAACATTTACGAGAGCCATCCCTATAGTTGAAGAGTGATTGAAAATATGCATAAATTTCAGCTTTCCTGATTTTCTGCTGTCCGTATATAAAATAGGGTTAGGCCGCATATGGAATTGTAACGTTCTACCAATGCTTTACTTCAATTACGTTTGTCAGCATGCACACCCTTGTAATATAATTCCTATCGAAGTTAAGCCGGTTTTTATTATAAATTTGTTATGCGATAAAATTTGAAATCAGTTACATACATGTAACATTATCATGAGCCAGCATGCAGGTATCATACATAAATTAAAATCATTATATTAAACATTAAAAATTCATATCCCCTGCTAACGAATTCGATGCGCAGTTAAATTGTTTAGCGCAGTTTAAAAAGTTTTCTGATCGATTGATTCAATTTCCAAAATCAAAACAAAGCAAACATTGAAAATTCTAATCCAATATGCATTTAGATTGAAACGAATAGTGTTTAGGCTTGAACAAGTCATGTTTCCACTGTTACTACTGTTTCATACCCGGATCTGATTCCAAACCCTTTTCATTAATGTTTCATTAACTCCTTAGCTAATCTCAAATTATATGTCAAATAGTATGCATGGTTCCATGTACATACGCTGCGGTGCTACTGCAGAAATATATTAAAATAAATCCTGACTGACACTAAATGTGTAATTGTAAACAATAAAAGTATTTCCATACATAGCTAAATTGGTCAAAATTGTTTTAAATTTGAAATCAGTAGTGTACCTTACACTCACGTCTTTGTCTAGCTCACTGGGGACAGTCTTTAATATCTTTATCTCGGATTCGCCTCGTCAAGGGAAGATTAGGTTGCTCATGTAAACAACGGGTTCACCTATCTGAAGGGAAATATGAATTTGAGGACCAACGTTCCATCTGCGCTTACATTTTGCATAGACCGAAAACGTTATTGCAAATTAAATAAGCAGTAGTCGTGTCGTAACCATCCTAATATTCCTGGCGTCGTAATATGCTTCGGTACGGTTTGCATTGATTGAACTTTGCTTGATGATTAACGTTCATTATTTGCTTTACTCATACTACATGTTGTTTCCATGTAATCTTCTGTTCATTTCTCATCGTGCTGTTCGAGTTATTGTCTCCTTGTATTTGGTGTTGTTATGTTAAGGTGACATGTTATGGTGGAACGACAAGGGCGGAGGGGGTATCTAAAAATCCATTTTTTTCATTAAGTTCTAATTTAATGATCCCAAACTAGTACGATTGTCGTTGTTTCAGAGTTGTATGTATTTTTCCATATCAATATCATTATTTTGTTCATTATCTGCGCTCGTTTTCTCTTCCCATTGTTTCTTCATAAACTCGGCTTCTTATCCTTTAAGTGACGTACACCGCATCCGTAAATCAAACTACGCACGTTTTCACAACTTGCACTAGCGTCTCAGGAAAATGACGCTCGGATGACCTCAAATAATCGAACCAATTGGCGCACTATTCATCGTCACTGTCTCCACCACAGTATGTATATGTACTAATATCTCCACTCTTTTATTAAGGATTATAGCTAGCCTGTGGCGGGTTTATCACACATTTGGGATATTTCACTTGGTCTTTCTGAATCATAAACAATGGAACAGGCAAAGTGGTTGTCACCATTCAAAATGCATATCACTCTAGTTCTAAAAAATTCATCCCGATACCAATCTTCATAAAATGATTACTGTGTTGTTGTTTATTTAAAAACATTCTCATACATATGTGTATGGTACTTGTGGTAAAGGCCTTTGAGCTATGTTGACTTCTGCATATGATTGGACTTGCTCAGTTGCTAGTGGGTAATGATATACAAATTCATCTGTTGCCATCTGAAGTGGAAATCCATAATTTCGGGATTCATTGCTTAAATTGCCTTGCCAATCTGCATTTTCGTACACTGTATGTTTGCTGTTCATAACGTAGAAAATTCCAAAGTATACACATATTGCAAGGAAAAACATAACAACGACAATAACTGTTGGTACAAAGTGGCAGTGCTCAGCTGGTTCCAATTTGGAAACTATTTTGCACAAGATAAACTCCAAAAGAAATTTCAGTAAAGCAACAGAAGTTGAAATTGTTAAACATAGTGATGGTAATACGTAAATACTCGGAACATATCCATGGTACATGCCACTAGCTATTACCAATATGCATGCGGTAACTCCAAGTAGTGTGAAGACTGATGGTTCTATAAAAACAGTAAGAAAGATGAGAAATCGTGTGATTTTTTTACATACATTAATAAACAATATTGTACCTACTTAGTAGAATTTCAGAATCCGTTAGGAATAGGCATGAAATTATTGCTCTAATTGCAACTTGCTCACAAAGATCAATGTTTTGGAACGAAACGGAGCTTAAAACCCCATCGGTGGCAAGATGTAAGACGTATATTCCAATGTACATGATCTATGAAGAAAAATATATCAAAGATTGATTTCCCCATCAAGTTTTTGTCGACCAGGCTTTGCAGTTATACTTTACGAAATAACAAAAGTGTGTGCATACCATATGGAATGCTGCGATTGTCAAACATGTGACATTGTGGCGGTTCATCCTTAAGGATTTAGCATGAATGTGTCAATAGTAATTTACTGCTTCCCTGCGACAATGTATCAAAACAAAGTATGGAGTTTTTGCATAGTAAATAACAGAATGAAAATAACACTGTCAATGTTTATTTCTTATCCGGTTATAAGCCAGTGAATATTTGATAGAAACGAATGCTGCAGTTTAGAAACTTGTAATGATATCATTGGTAGTAGGTTGGAGTAACGATTTTACAGTAATGTTATTATCGGCGAATACTACTGAGCTTACAACAATAATAAAAATCCTTACAAGTTGTATTTTCTCGGCACATCAGGTATAAGTTTAAGCACCAGTATTTCTTATGCTTACGTAGAGCTGTTGGAGCACAGTACACTCTAGCTCTTTGTTTATTTATCTCTTTGTTATGTTTATTTTGTCTTGTCTTTTTGTTTTTGTCTATAAACTATGTTTTATTAAAACCTCAGCTATTCCCGGTAGATAGCCACTTTTAGTAGGTAGTAGAAATACAACAGTATGAGCATAATTGACATTTTTGATTATTGTACTGCTTCTGATACTGCTATTATTACTAGAAAAAAACCTTGAAGAAATACATGAACTGGCACTTGAAAAATACATGTGGGAATACCAATATTGATAATGCCAATGTTGATTGAATTGAAATTAATATATTGAAAGTCAACTGTAGGTGCTAGTATCCTTAGAAATCTTAACGTGGAAACGATTCCGCTGGATACAAGCTAGGGGAAATTTCCACATACGCACAGACGGATCAATGTCACTTTCACCAGATAACCCAACAACGTTTTCACCAAATCCACTTTCTACACGGTGCTATTCAAAAGCTTTCAATTGTTTTTGCATTGCACTAATATTAATAGTTGGTTTATTTTTATTATTGCAACACTAAGTAAGCACCTGCAACTGCAAAAGTGACTGATGCTACCGTAAATACGAATACTGCAAAACCCAAAAATTGTTTGCCGACCCTCGAATTTGGGGGGTTGAAGTTAATTAATATTATCAACAAGCACGTAACACAACCGCAGATATAGCTGCGTACTAGAAACTCTTTGAATGCGTTATCCGGTATACTGCCCATACTTGTCACAACGACACAATAGACTCATGACGTTTTTCCTCTGGCATGCGTTTCCCAAACTGTAGCGCACTAATCACTTTATCATTTACGTTTACACACTAAAAATTTTTGCAATGAACGTTTATTGCTTCCAGTAATTACATAAATTACTTCTTTAATTTCCTTGTTATGAATTTTTTTCTCCTTTTGTTTGTCTGATTTATCGTGTTTGGAAATGACTACAATAAAAAATATCAACACGCATGTGTGTATGGGATAACCTAAAAAGAAGAACATCAACAAAGCTGTGATACAAATGCAGATAACTGTGCATATAAGAAAGTCTTTTACTGAGTTAGCCAGTCTATTGCCCATTTTTGTTATATTATTTAAAAACCAGCACCTATTGTTGAGCATTTAACCCACTTTTTACGATATTCTCCACACTCACACGCAGAAAACTGCTTGCAACGAAGGTTTACGGTAACTTATAATCTTTAACGTTTAAAAATTTCTGATCAGTGTTGAGTGTAGAGTTTTTGGCTTAGTGGTGTGCTCCCTTGAAAAGGACTTTGTGGAATGAAGAATATTGCTTGGCTTGCCCTCATTTTATAAGCGTCTTTCTCGTGCTTACGATACAGAATTCCTTTTTGTGAAAGGGACGAAAGCATACAGTATGTATTTCTCGGTGGGGTGCAGACATAGCTTCTTCTTCAAAGGTTTCTTCACGTATAAATTTCTAATGCGTCAGTGTTAATTTTTTTATTATTACTTTTTCTTTCGTGCAGTGGTGACGCTCACTTTTTATTTGTGACGATTACTATATAGGTATTCAGCAAAATGTGTAGCTCATCTAAATGGGTTTCCGACAGTGGCAGTGCATATAATGTGTGTGGGAGTCTCGACTGGTTTATTAAAGGGAGTTACAAGCGACTGTCTACGCCATTTATTTTAACTGGGGTCGGCGGAACAAACATTGCCGCGTTTGGGTACGGTAAAGTGAGAGTCGAGGCATTGATTCAGGGCTCATGGA